>APFE030148262.1:61202-93164 GCA_000404065.3 Pinus taeda
TTGATGTTTCTGCTGTTTATATTTTCACCTTTGTTTTCTTAGAGCTGTCAACTGATTAGTGCTTTTCTGCAGGTTTTTTTAGGTAGCCTGGGCAATTTTTCATCTTTTTGATAACTATTGGCATATGAGATCATCTTGTCCTTCCTGCTAACTTTCATTTTCTGAAGTTTAAATTCAGCATTGTCCTTTTCAAGTTGTGATTTGCTTATTTATTTTTCTGCTATTTAGACATCACACTGCTCACCAGTTTATGGTTTCTTTCTATGGTCAAGTGACTCTATCAGCAAGAAATCAAAATATTACTATTGAAAAAGAAATTAACTCAGAAATATATATAAAGCACACATAATAACCAGATACACAATATTGACGGAAAAAGGCTGAAGCCTCATGCTTTTCTCTCATTACACATTTAAAATAATTGAATATAGTGTTACAAATAAATAGATGAGAGATAGTGTTCTCAAGATAGTGCATTCTGTCTTAGACACTTTTGGTTGAGATAATTTCTCCTTTGGTTGAGATAATTTCTCACCAGACACACACCAATATAGGAGTTATCTAAACTAACTCCTATCTTAGAGGAACAACCCAAGAGTTAGGCACAAATTCCTAACTTGGAATATTTAATTAATTAATTTATTTTTGGATTTATTATTGTTTTATGAGAGAGTCTAACATTCCCCCCCTCAATGATAAATCCAAAATAAGAACGAGGAACCATCTTCCAAGTTCTCATGTTGATCCTCAAAAGCATTGCCTGAAAAAACCGCCAAATCTGGATGCTGAAGAAACTGCAATATGAAGAGACTGAGTCAGCTGCATGAATGATTCATCTCAGAAGGACGCTTGACAACTCCATCATGTGCCAAGCCGCAAAAGGATCCAACTGTCCTTTGCTTGAAAACAGCATCCGGTGTCCACTGACACAATTTGATGAAAAACAACTCAATGTTGCTTTTGCTATGATGAAAGCTGCTCACTGCTGCTTTGTTGTTGTCGCCCACTGACGAATTTGTTGATGCTCACTGCTGATGATAAATGCCCACTGGCTGATGAAGATGCCCACTGGCTGCTTCATTGATGTTGTCGAGACTTTTAGTCGGACAACCACTTGTGAATTTCATTGAAATTTCCCCCCTTTGTCAGCTGAAAGGAGAGACAATATTCTCCAAAATATATCTGAACTCCCCCCCTTCAGGTGTAGGAGAGTTTCACTATTGTACTCCCTCGTTCAACTGTAGGAGAGTACCATCATCGGTTTACTGCTGGCTGCACTATGTGTGATTGTAGTCGGTTGTAGAACTGAGACAATCTTTTGACTGTGGATGACCATTCCCAAGGATCGATCCATTCATAATGTATCTTCAATCTGGCTGATTTTTGTTGGTTGTGACATTTTTCTGAGGAATGATTGGGCTTGCCACAATGGCAACAAGGATGGAGATCAAAACACTGATCTTCCATATGGCCTGTTCTTTGACAATGAGAACATTTCGGTTGGACGTCAACTTCAGGTTGCATGCAATTCTGTTTGTCTACAACTTTTTCAGAACCTACTGAGGTGAGTGGTTCAAGAAATCCTGCACTCACAAACTTAATTGGCTTGGAATAATCTGGGATATGTAAATTGGTGTCATCAGTGACATATCCTAAGCCTCGTCGATTCTTGTTATTTTGAATTTCTTCCCAGGGCTTGATGATGGGTTTGGAAGAAATTTGAATTTGATCGTGAACAACTTTGACACTTGAAGTTGTTTGGATGAGTGATTTGGAATCAACATCTTTATCTGCATCTGTATGGTTGAATGACTTGGAAGAAGCACTCTTTTGTTGCAGCTCATCTCTTTGTAGTTGCGACTCTAGTTGAAGAAAGTCAATGGTTTCATGTGTTTGTTGTAGATGCCGTGAAAGATCAGCAAGAGTTTCTTTGCTGATGTGCACCATGTCTTCATCACTGGAGATGAGAAAACTGTGAAGAATGTGTAACAACTGAATATGTTGCGCCATCTGAACTTTCTCACTTGAAATCAGGCTCGCTTGTTGCAGATGTCGTGCTTTGAACTGTTTCACTTGATTTTATTTACTTGCTTGACAGGCTCGCTTGCTATGGGACTTGAATGGCACACTTGCTTGATTTGTTGCTTATTGCACTTGATGGGAACACTTGCTAGAGTTATAGAACTTGCTTGCTTAAACTATGGAATTCACGCTCGCTTGATGACGATCGCATTTGTTTAAGTGCTCACTTGACTTACTTGATGAATTCACATTCACTTGAATGAATAGCCATGCTCGCTTGATGTCAATGTCAACTTAGTTGATTTATTTTACTTGTTTGATGATTACCGCAATAAACTTCACTCTGGCTCGCTTGATGTGTTGATTTTTGCACTGAATTAATGCAATTTTGTTGAATGAATAATCACGCTCGCTTGCAGGAGATGTAAACTTGTTGCTTGTTTTCTTTAGAGTTAAAATTCATGCATTCACTTGATTTTGCTTTAAAGGAAGGGTGTCGAACACTGTCGAAAATGCACCCAAAAAAGCTTACAATGAATTTAATGACTCACTACAATGAATTCAATTTGACTCAATTCAAGACTTGGGTGTCAGTTTCAACCGAGAATGCACCCTTACAATACAATGTAATTTGAGTATGATTACAAGTTCAATAAAATTGTTGGCAAGAATGTTGATGTAGAAATGCTGGAGTTTGTAGATTCATGAACTTGATTGTATTTGAGTGAATTTGTTTGTTGAGGTAGAATGCCGATGTTGAGAACTTTGATTATTTGTTGTAGTGTTGATCTTGCAGCTATGTGGTGTGCTTGCTTTATGTATGCGATATTAAATGAAATTATTGATGTGTCACAACTAGACACAGATCAAAAGGCAAAAACATGAAGCCATAAAACACATGCGCCATCAAACGCACATAGTGTACCTTAGATCCCCTTATTCAATTTCAGGCGGATCTAGGACACTCAACACCAAAAAAATGATATCTTTATTAATCACTGAGTACATCTGAAGCAATGATAATTCCAAGCTGACAACCCTTTGAAACAACTCGCCTTCAAAATTTGAATGGATAGTGACACGATCCCTCTCAAAGTAAAACAATACGTTGAATTACAACAACTTTCCCTTATCACTCCAAATACACAAATAAATTTACCTTATCGCTCCAAAGTTCAAAATACTTTCACCTTATCTCTCCAAAACTTATCACTCCATTACATAAAGAATTAGAAATACTCCTTATGTCTCCTTAAAATTCCCTAAGGACTTTATAAACACTCTTTAAAAATGCCTTTACATACTTCCCAAAAATAATTATTAAAACTTTATGAAATCACTTGAATTCATGTTTTTTGGAAATGCACTTTTTCACACAAAACCTTTAAAATATTACTCCACTAAGAGTGCTTTAAAAAAGTTGACTTTGGCGATTTGATCTACGTGTAGGAGAAAGCTCAAATCATTTGCGGAGGGAACTGGAGGTTCTTTATGCAATAGGTGTCTTAGATGAAGACGACAAGTTGACATCTCCAACTGGGTTTCAAGTTGCTGAAGTCCTCTGGAGCCTATGATTTCAAAGATGCTGCCCTTGTCAAGCTCAATGGGCTGTTGTGAGGAAGTTCTTATTATTGCAGCAGTTTTATTAGTTCAGTCTAGCAAGGGAATTGAAAAGGCATTAGATAAAGTGAAGGACCGCTTTGCTGCTGCAGAGGGAGACCATATAACGCATCTCAATGTAAATGAGGGCTTTTAGTCAAATTAGTCTTCTCAATGGTGCCACAAAAACTTAATAAACAATCGGGCTATGAAAAAAGTCGTAGAAATCAGAAAATCAACTCAGGAAATTGATTCACAGGCTATGTGTAAAGATAAATTCATGTGGAAGAAACACAGGTAATCAAGAAGGCAGTTACTTCAGGATTCTTTATACATGCATGCCGATTAGAGATCTCAAGTGAAGCAGGAAAATATCGAACTATTAGAGGTGGTCAAGAAGTTTTTATTCATCCATATTCAGTACTTTTCAGAGTAAATCCAAAGTGGTAAAAAGCAACATCAAACAAATGCTGAAGAATCATTACCAAGTAGAGAACCGGCAATAATATCAGTGGAAGGCAGGGCACAGGACGTGCAGACTTATTATCTTGAAAATGTTGTTCCAAATTACTTGCATGCTGCAGTATCAACTGTGTCATCAATTCATCATCAGGAACCTTATGGTGACTTTTTAATGAAACGATCGGAAGACTTACCAATCAATGTAAGAACTGTTCCAATACGTAACTCCTTCATTGTCGTCTTCCGGTTCTGCAACGAAATATTGTGGTGTCGGCTCTACAGTTTGCCTGGAAATCGATGTTGACAGAAATTGGAGTGTTGTGGTGGTGGGTGATATTCATGGCCAGTGGCACGACATTGTCAATCTACTACCCATGTGTCAATGTGCTATTCGACTTACAGTTGACAAAGTGCACCATGAGAACCTTCTCTTAATCCAGCACTGATTCTTTGACGATCTGGTGACATAAAACCTCAGATTAGATGACACAATGGGCGTCGTGAAGTGCTTAATATAGGCGCTGACACCTTCACTCAGTATACTAAAATAACGATGTTTTCATCACAGTTATCACACGAAGAAAACGTTCTCTCAATTTAATTCAGAGTTCAACAAAATTCAACGCTTGATGCATCTATGAATTTTCTTCTCGCCCACTATGGGTTGGGCAAATTGGTGATGCTGTGCTCCATACAATGCTCGAACTGTGAATTGCGATCTCCAGAAGACACTGATAGAGTACAGCAGGGAGAACAACACGCAGTTCTCATGCAATTGTCCTCAAGCGATAATTAAATAAACAGATTGGAACCTTGCTGGCTCTGATACCACATATTGAAAAATGAGATTAACTCAGACAAATTACAGAAAAGCACACATAAAAACCAGAGACAAAATATTGGCGGAAAAAGGCTGAAGCCTCATCATATTGAAAATGAGATTAACTCAGACAAATTACAGAAAAGCACACATAAAAACCAGAGACAAAATATTGGCGGAAAAAGGTTGAAGCCTCATGCTTCTCTCTCATTACACATTAAAATAATTGAATATAGTGTTACAAATAAATAGATGAGAGACAGTGTTCTCAAGATAGTGCGTGCTATCTTAGACACTTTTGGTTGAGATAATTTCTCCTTTGGTTGAGATAATTTCTCACCAGACACACACCAATATAGGAGTACCTAAACTAACTCCTATCTTGGAGGAACAACCCAAGAGTTAGGCACAAATTCCTAACTTGGAATATTTAATTAATTAATTTATTTTTGGATTTATTATTGTTTTATGAGAGAGTCTAACAGAGAAAACCCCACAAAGGGGAAAACCCATAATTTAATTCTTCTTCTTTTATTGTATTTCATCAATTGTTCAACTGAGATACAAATTACATAGAGACATATTAAACATATTATGATTCTTAGAGCCATCCAGAGGTCATACAGGATCCTCATCATCAAGACAAATACATCAACATCATATGGGTTGTTTTTCACTATTACTTCATTATTAACAACCCTAGTACATTAACATAACTACCACTAATACATTGTCATGTATGCCATATCAAAGTTACAGTCATATATGAAGTTACTGCCACATAACAAGGTCGCTGCCTATAACTCAAAGTCATGTTAGATACTATATCTACCAGACCCCAATACACAAATAAATGAGATTCATGACCATAGATATCAAGACCCTTCATTGAGATCATACATATAAATACTATCGGAGCATGAGACATTATACATATACTACTTGAAATACATATACATCTGGAGCGACATACCATACACTATACTGTTATGAACAACACTAATTTTCTTACATGAAATCTGAAATCTGTATCGATGCCAATGAGTATTGTAGTAAAATATATCTCAACCATAAATAAAGGCTAGGGATTTGTGACCACACCGAAGAGATATCATGTATCGTTATAGTCGCGTCGTACAAAGATCCGATATAATGAAATACAAAATTATTGTCACTCTGTGCCAGGAACCAAATTGCTGATATATAAAGAACTACTGATCCGAGCCACAGAGAAATATGAAGTTGATGCCACACACAGAGTGAGTTCTATGCAGGTTCCCAACCATATGCAAGAATCATTACATATATAGTGAGTGCGATTCCATCCACACAGTGAGTGCCACATCAACAAAGATTCACAACTATCATACCAATCCCTATAGCATGTGTGTGAGAGAGAATAGACATGTGCGAGAGTGCTATAACAAGGGCATTATGTATACTTGCGAGAGTATAGAGCGAGTGTAATCCATTTTGGAGAAATACTAGCTTGATATCATCCTTAATGAAAAAGTGAACCTTAGATCAATCAAAATACGATTCGATGCTTTATTTTGTTCAAAACCATTTTCGAATCACAGACCATAAGATATTTATTTATATAAGACATCATGATGCCTTTTAGGCACTAACGTAACATATTTAGGTGGGGCCGACTTGAGTCATGGAGGGTATTTTTTTTTGTAAGCTTCGCAGGACTGCATCTTAATCATGTCCAATATATTATCCTGAGTAGGGTGGGGAATTGAACTGGAAACTTCACATCAAGGAGTGCCTTAACAAAGTACCCTATCATTGTCTATCTAAGACCCGTGGGCCATGGAAGGGAAACTTTAGTTTAAATTTAATTTTCAAATATATTTAAATATATTTTCCATTGATGCCCATATTTTATACGATGGGTTTGGTTTAAAGAAAAAGGGAAATTCATCCCTAGATGCCCAATTTTCAACACTCCTTAACTAGGGAGGAATTTCCATCTACATCAGAAATCGATCTCAAATAACATGTATAAGAATAAAAAATAGGCAACTGAATTATATCTCATCTCATCGCATAGGCGTAGAATAATCAATAACCAATGGTAGGGGAGATCAATCCTCAAACCCTACTAATCTCCAGGTCAAATCACATGACCTCCATCTCAACAAAATATCCATCTCATCACATATTGTCCTTTGATCATCAACTAAACAATCTCGATCTAAAGAATAATAATAATCATCATATGGGAGTCCATCTCAACCCACATCAACATCATCACAGGGAAGCATCTAACTTCCATCCTATATCCAATAATCAATTCGGTCATCTAAAAGAGAATCATCATCATCATAGGGAAGCATCCGACTTCCATCCTATATCCAATAATCAATGTGGTCATCTGAAATAGAATCATCATCATCATTAAGTCATATCTCGTCCTAGCTCGGTTCTGTCCATCTCCAGTTATTGAGCAATCTCAAATCTGAATAAGAATTACCTAATGTCATAGGGGATAAATTACTGATTGCAACAATTATCTTGTAATAAATAAATGTCATCATTTCTTATCTCTGCTCATCAACGATGACACTGCTCATCTCTGCTCATCAGAGATGGGATGGAGAAAAGTCATTGGGATCACCCTTATGAAGACAACAGTGATGGAAGTAAGTGAAGATGGAGGAGACCTAAAAGAATACTAGGGTTTGAAAGAAACCCAAGGCAATCTGGTTATTAGGGTTTGATGGATATCATGAGGTTAAGGTTTGGAAGAAACCCTAAAATATGATAAAAGCCTGAGTTTTCAATCTTGAAACCCTAGATGGGATAGTCTCAATCAAGCCTTGGTTGTTGATGAAGCTAATTGAAAATATTGAGGCAACATTATTACATAGGTAATGGATGACAATGACTCTTGGAGGATGGTTCAAGAGGGAGCTAGTCACCTCTCGTTAGAGATAAGTACTTTTTAGATTTATGTTAATTATTTGCAATACTATACTTTTTAAAATTTATTATTTTAGTTATTTATCATACTTCTTGCATGAATATTTGAGTATCTGAATACTTCTAATGTTTAGATGAGATGTGATAAGAAGATCCTTCTTGGGGTCATTTAAGGTGTAGGAAAAGAAATATACTGTAGGAAGGGAAGATCTAGTGTTTGAAAAGAAAAGAAGTACATGAAGAAAGTTTTGAAATAGCATCCAGAAATTTCAATATGCAAGTACTACAATTGCCAATAATAAATACGTGTTACAAGTTGCAAAGGTATTTGAATACTATGAGGTATGTATAATGTATTGTTTCAGTGTTATGGTTTAATTGCATTATTGGAAGGCAAGTTGAACCCTAAGGTGTGATGAGAATATCACCTTTGTCAATGACTCATTGATGCATATGAAAGTAAGTTTGATTTATGGTACATGTGATATATTGGTGCACTTGATATTTGACAAGTATCTTACATTTTAGAAATGATGGATTTCCTGATTTTATGAAGCAAGCTAGATACATTGTTTTGATATATGGCGACTTGATACTATTTTTAATGCTTGTGATAAGCATGATGACCATGATGATAAAAATGTAACAATAAGATAGATACTCAAGACCTTCTTGTTAGGTTTTGATAAGCTTAGTAAATTTGACACTGTTGTAAATCTGGATGCCTTGTCTTGATGGTTGGATAATGTGATAAGAAGTGATGTTGTGATTATGATCCTTGAAGTATACTCCTATTAGCTATCCTAATTATATGACACTAACCCTTGATGAATGTTTGATGTCATGTTCATATGTGACGATGAAGTAGCTGATGCTAATATGCTATAAATATGATGCATATATGTTTGAAAACTTGATATAGTTTTACTTCATGATATGAATGTTTTGTTGATGCATGACAACATTATGATAGATAGGTTGATGTATTGAATTATGATGACTAATGTGGCCTCCCAATCAGAGGGAGAAACTCTCCATGAGATATATACACCTATTATTAATTGCAGAAAATGAATAAAAGACACTTGACTACTAAAGCAAGGATTCTGGACATGAATGACCATTTGATGTTGTTAAATAGGTTTTGGCAAGTTCTGATATGACAAAGAAGGTTTCTCTTATTCCAAGCCTCAACCATTGGGAGAAAGGATTAGGGGTGCAGTTATAAGCCTCTCATCCTCATGGAAGAAGGCCTATGCGTGCGGTTGAGCTTGTAAAACTAAAATCCTATGAGACCAGGAGTACACCAGGAGTAAGATAGACCTACAGATGTGGAGCAAATGATGGAGAGGTGTGTGAGAAGGGAAGTTTAAAGATCTATATAATGTTTGAATTATAATAGTAAATGTGAATGTCTTGGCTAATATTGTGTTTGCAGAAAACCGAAATATGCATATCAGTATGTTGTTTTCCTTAACTTGATCATTTGAGTTAGTATATGACAATATTTGGAAACATATGCAAGGACTTGACAAGATTTGGCATATTGGCTTGGATAATTTATGATGCCTTAGGACTTTGACATGATGCTTGATAATTCATAGATATGTTTTGGCTTACGGATTGATTGAATTCATAATGATAACAAGTTAAAGTTTTGATCAAATTTTTTACTTGAGAATGGTGATTTACCTTGACCCTCAATGATTAACATTGGTATTTACATATTGGTTGAAGTGTAAACAATTGTGATTAATTATGCAGTGATCTTGCAATGAATGGATGAAACTTGTATGGCTTATCCTTGGTGTATGCATTTGAATCGAGGGGCATAGATGATTTATATTATGACCATGAGGGTGGCTTGATAAAGTTTGGCTTGATATTGCTTGGTAAATAATATTTGTTGACATGATAATAGATAAGGTTATAACTTGGTATTTGGATGTGAGCTCTACCTGACACCTGGTCCAAAGAGTTTGTCACAGTGATATTGGCAGAAAATTTTATGGCTTTGATATTAGTTTTGATTTGGCATTTAAGGCTTGATAAGTTGACTTAGTTGACTTGATTGCACAATATTGATATGTGTGAGGCTGAGTATATTGGTTTGATCAATATAATATTTGCAGATAGCATTGTATGGTTTGAAGCAAGCTTCCTAAGTCTAGTATGTCTGCATTGATAGTTACTTGGTGAAGCCAGGAAGATGTGTCGATCCAAACATCTACTTCAAATTGGTCCAAGGCATGCCTTTGATTTTGGTTTTATATATTGACGATCTATTCTTGACAGGTAACGAGCCTCTAATGATAGAAGTAAGAGGGAGTTGGATTCTGAAGTTCGAAATGAAGAATATTGGCATGATGAATTACAATCTGAAGTTTGGAAAAGAAAATATATCTTGAATCTATTGAAGAGTTTTGGAAAGTGGAAATCAAAATCCTTGGACAACTTTGATTGAATTTCAAGAAGTTATACAAAAGATATTGCTGAACCTGACTTGGAAATCGACTAGTGATTAAGGCATTTATGTTCCTTGTGAACGCCCATTTAGACATATGTTTTGTAGAGAATAACACGAGTCAATTCATGATTGAGCCACTTCATACACATTGGGTTTCCGTCTAACACACTTTATGATAATAGCATGGGACGATCAATCTTGGTTTGAAATATACTATAGTAGATGTATGACTGCATGGATGATGATAGAAATAACACATCTAGCTATCATTTTATCTTGGGATATTCCATGCCATTTTGATGAGATGGAAATATTATAAGTCCGTAGCTTTAAGCACGACCGAGGTTGAGTATAATGTTGAGGTTCTGGATGCGACAATGATACATTGCGACAATAAAGAGTGGGATATGATTGGTAGAAAATCTCATATATTGCTGGGACTGAGTTATCTTCATATGTTGAGACAATGCTACTATATAAGATAATCTCATGCTTGTGGTTGCTGCCTCCATGAGAGGGAGGATGAATAAGGTTTCTTTTTGTGACATGTATTTATTCTAGTATAATATTTGATTTGATGACCTGCATGAATAGGAAGACAAATAACTGCTGCAATATGATGTTTAAACAACTATCGAATATGAGCATATTGATATGTTTCTGATATACAAAGAGAAGGACTGGTCGAGGACATTGAGGCAACGCTTCCCCTTTGTTTGAGCTCCCAGGGAGAGGAATTGAGATGTAGGGCTCCCGGGGTTGAGGGATATCCAGACAATATGGTATTTCCACTATCTCTCACGCATAGGGTAGAAGATGTTGCTACCCTATCTTGGTTCATGCAGAGTATACCCCAGTTGGCATCATACCCACAAGCTGGGCTTGTTGGGAAGGCTCCTCGTCTGACCAACAGGTTGAGAAAAGCTTGGAGTCTCAACCAAGCTTGATTATGATGCAGATGTTCTACCACATGACTCTTGAGGGTCATTGCTGGGAAGATTAGTGGAAAATAGGATGGTTTAGATATTGATTAACATAGGGTGGATGAAGTTTGTTCCCCTATGCAGTGAATCCTATTGCTCAACATAGGGTGGAATATGTTTTCTCCCCTATGAGATGACTTGGGGTGAGAGTGTCCCATAGGACCTTCATCATTGTCATTGGATTCTGAGTTGAGACTGAGCTCCTCGATGTGGTTTCAGGTTGAGTTGTGCTCCCTGATGTCATTCCGGATTGAGATAAGCTATCTGATGTTGTTGATGTCAATTGAGGGTGGTAGCTTAAGCTCCTCTCTGATGCTAAATTATTCTCCTATTAGATTCAATAGTATTCAAAATATGAGTAGAGACAAGCAAGAGATAAGTAGGGATAAGCAAAGATGAGTCGATATGAGAAATGATGACATTTGATGACAAGGTACTTGAGATATGACATGATTTAATGACAAGATACTTGCGATGAGTACATGATGTAGTGGGAATTTATCCCTAGCTGAGAGAGAGTGTTAATTTGGTAGCTCAGTGACAAATTCCAATCATGACTATATTCCTCTTTTCGAGAGGACCAATTTTGAATTTTGAAGTACTTGATTTGGATAAAGGAAAGTGTATTTTTGAATTGAAGCCCACATGTGCACAAAGACAAGCCAACCCAAAAGATAATGTAGACACCCTTAGAAGCCTATAATTACAAGTTAACTCAACCTCATTTGGGCATTATCATCATCATTATTCATTCATTTTTCTTTGGTTTGGCTCACACAGGTTTGAAGTATTTCGCGGAGATTGGTTTGTACATGTATGAAATTACAGGGTCCGAAGCTCACAAGTGTGATTAGGGTTTTTGCTTCCCAGTTGCTGGCATGCTTCAGGGTATTTTTGGTCACAACCACATGCATGCAAGCTCATGAGTGCGGTTGGAAGGTTTTATCCCCACACACGTACACTCTCTCTGTGTGGTTGGAAACTAGGGTTTGATTTTTATAGTTGATCACAAAACTAATAGTTGACCACAGAGTTTGACAATTGACCACATCTTTTGATAGTTGACCACATGATTCTGAATCAGGGTTTTGATTATTAGCATTGTTGGGTTCATTTCTTGGATGTTGATTAGTTGATTTTGCTAGATAGTTTTGTGGTTGAATATATGTATCATTATACTCTCTCTTTGTTGAACATTTTATGACAATCTAATAAGAAGAATAATTTGAAAATGTTTTCCCCATAGTGGGTTTTTCCCTAGTCTCTAACCAATCCTGGTGTCTCTATGTGTAAATGTTTTTTTTCTATTGTTCATTTATGTTCCCCTGCATTGATAATGATATTGTCCTTTCTGTATAGTTGCATATGTTGTTGATAATGTTGTAAATCTGAATAATGTTATGATGTCATGGGGTGAATTCAATATGTAAATGATGAAATGCAATTATCTAAAGAAAAGAACAATATAGACACTAAGAAAAATTAACACTGCAGCTCCAGGGTTGACCATGACCCTTGACTCAACTCCTCAATCAACTACATGCAACATGCCAATGCACCTCAGGTAAGCGCCCCACCATCGGTCCAACAACCAACACACAACACACCACTTCAATGCACCCTCGCTTCTCACACTTGCCTCACGACCCTCAACTCTCACACCCTTAGCTTTGGTACCAACTCATAAAATAAAAGACATAATATGAAGAATGGTTACAGCTCATTGGTGAGACACTCGCTCACATAAGACACTACATCACTCACATTTGTCTTAACCGAGCAAGCAATGACTTAAATATATAAAACTATATTCTCATTGAACAAATTTCAAAAATATAAAATTCGACAATCGATCAAACACTAATTAGAAAAACAACCAAAACAAATATAACAAGTTGTATTATTAAAAAAATCTTCTAGATTTCTCCATTATTATTCTACCAACAACATCTCTATCCTTAAATACAATTATACTACATATTATACCTTCGCAAATTCTTTTGATTTTCATTAAAATATATTTAAATTAAACACCATAATTTCATTTTATTTTTATTTATTTATTTATAGAAAATTGCGTCTAAAACATGTATGGAAAGAGTGCAATCCTAGTGTTGAAGATAAAACAAATGACATTATAAAGACCATGACAAATTCCACTCAAAACCTTTGAAACCAAAACCATATATCCAAATGTGGAAACAATAAAGTCAATTCATATAGGAGAATTTCTTACCCAAGGTTTAACATATTCATAAAAATATCTCACATTTTTATATGAAGTTATCAACTAACACTTATTAGCAAAGCACTCATATTCATAAAATTATCATAATTAAGCATTTCACATCAAATATTTATGAATACCAACTCCCTAATAGGGACACGCAAAAAGTTAGCAACTAACACTTATTAGCAAGCAGTCATATTCATAAAATTATCATAATTAAGGCATTTCACATCAAATATTTATAAATTCTAACTCCTTAATAGGGACATGTTTAATTAGTAATAAGAAAGTGTACGTTAAAATGATATAATGACAAAGTTGTCCTTAATCATTAGAGTAAATAATTAAAATTATATATAAGATAATAAAGTTTATATTATATAGTGAATTTTTTTAATAAGATATGTGTTGTTGTTGTTTTTTTTAAATCATTTTTTCATATTTTAAGGAGAATGGTATTAAGGTAAATCAATGATTTCATTTACAAATTATTTTATATTCAATATTTATGAAATTATTACTTAGACAGTTTTGATTTATGGTAAATAAATTGGTTAATTTTGACCACTTGTTGAAAATATCTTAGGCTACATTCATATTATACCTAATAAAAGTTATAATTAAGGTATTTATAAGTTTTTTAAATGTTTTATAAATATATATATAAGGGTATATTACCAAATAATATCATATTAGTCCTATATATTGAACGGGTATTATTAAAGAAATAAAAATTTTTTATTTTTCAAACGAAGTTTATAACCATCTTTAACTGTATAATTTATTTGTCAGTCACTGTATTTTAATTTTTTTATATGAATGTTTTTATATAAATTAATTATATAATAAGAAAACAAAACACATAATTAAACTAGATTAAGAGTTGATGTTTTTTTTCACCATTGGTTGAGATGGTGTTGGAGATAATAGTTCTTTTCTACTTTTGTCTAAACTTTTTTTGTATTGGTTGGAGTTTTTGTTATTTTTCCAAGAGATGGTGTAGTCTAAAGAGCCCACAAATTAGCCTAGAAAATAATGGAAATTTAGGCAAGATTATGACAACATCCAACATAATTTTTTAAAAATATTGGTTATAGCTGTCAAACTTCAGGATTTTCGGTGCCCTAGGGGTTCTTGATAGTGCTGAAACCATTTCCACCATAAAAAAAAACGATTCAAACACTTCAACATTTTGATTTTTTGATTTTTTTTACCGGATTCCGTCAAGAAATTTGTTGTCCGGGTGAATTTGTGGCATCCGTAGACAACACCTTTATTGTTATTCGCTACTTTTGGCCATTTTTTTTCTTTTGCATTAATTCAAATCCTTTTTTCCTTCCAAATCTAGATTATCTTAAAATGATGATTCTACTTCTTCTAAAGCCTCAACTTTTTTAGCTTAGCTTTCCCAACTCACTATTGTTGACTTATGACCTATTTTACTTTGTGTTTTTTTCCTTGATCACGCGAGACAAGTTCATCCATCTTTGGGTTTAGGATTACCTATTCTTGTTGAATTTCCTGAAGTACTGGACTCAATTGAGTTGAATAATTTGTTTGTGATGATGTACCACTGGAACAAGAGACTATCTAGTGGTCTTTTGTAAAAACAACCCACCATGTTGATTTACATTGAGGCTTCTTGTTCTTTCTAAACCCTTTAGAGCATTAAGTTACAATGTGACCAATTTCAAAACAAGTTCGGTATCGCAAAAAAACTCTTTGATAGTCCAACTTTTGGGACCAAACTAGTTTTTACTTGTCAAAATAATTTACTGTGGGAACTTTTTAATGAAATCCATTTCCATACATATTCTAGCATATGTTGATATGCTACGCCTTTTGGTTGCATTAGATGCCAAGTGCAACTTTCTGAGATCTAATCCAATGAATTGAAGAGACAGTAAACCCCCAAAAATGTAATGATAGAATTGAGAGTCTCATCCAAGTAGGTGCTTGAGCATGAACATCAACTAAAGGATTGAAAGAGGGAGGCTACGACTTCATGAACAAATCTAAGTTTCTTCAAAACCACAAACCTAAATTAAGAATTAGATAAGTCTTTGGTAATGTCAAACTCAAGGATAAAGAAACACTTTGCATAACAATGGATGAAGATTTTCTTTCTAATCATTGGAATCCAAGAGTGTGAGAAATTCTATTTCTTCTTCAACATTAGGCCCCATGGGATTGGAATTAATAGGGGCGTTTTGCACCAAAAGGAGGGAGGAAAAATAAAAGGAACTTTCATAACAATATCCTTGAAAGAATGACCTCTCATCAATCAAAAGCACTATTCTTCAGATCATTTGCAGATGACTCACCAGAGCGTGTACTAGAATGAGATTTGTGGCTCGAACCATATATAGAGGGAGACGATGACCCCACCAACACCGTTGGGATGAGTGTAGAGCGTTGGAAGAGCTTAAACATGTTGGGAGATTGAGTTGCATATGGCTAGGGTTAAACCATAGCTATGATCGCCAAAAGTAGGAGGAGCTCCATCACCTTGTCCTACTTGTCTTATATTATCACATAAATAATAGTTGACAAGATAAATTTATTTTAATTTTAAATTTATAAAGTTTCAAGGAATCAAATTTATGAAAGTATAAATTCTTCCATCATGTAAAATAAATATAAGAAGATTTTTTTTGGCAACTATGTTTATCCCAGGCCCGACAAACTAGTCTATTAGATAGAAGAACGATCTACCTACTAGTGGGATGCTATCACTAGGATAGTGCAAATTTCATCCAAGTTTGGACATCCTTGGGATAGTTTAATTCCCACAAAGTGGCTTCCATCCTCAAACCAACTAGTCTACAACTCATAGATTTTAAGAAGATTATGTCATTTAACTCTGTAAAACACAAAACCAATAATTGATAAAAATATGAATTTGAAAAAAATACAATTTTAATAAATGTCAAGATATTTATGATGATGATGATGATGATGATTAACATCCACTAAGACCAATATGGTCTATCACACCTCAAGAAAATAGAGTCTAATTACCATTCTTCAAAATCTTGTTTCTGTGATCAAGGAGCAGGGAAAGAAGCATTCCAAGATCGCTATATTTGGGTTGGATTAATAAGTCAAGAAGCTTGGAGGTGTGGCTGATGATAGGGAATTGAGAGCAGAAATGGGCAAGAGCTGGGCAGTCTAAAAGGAAGTGATTTTCATCTTCCACCTTCTTAGTATCACAAATCTGACAAATTCTATCGTCCTAGGGAGTCTTGGGAGTAGACCACCGCCCTGTCTCACTCCGAAGCTCATGAGAGTTAGTTCTAATCCTAGCGATGCTCATTTTCTTCTTAGTGTTAGTCAACATAGAGAGATAATTTTGGTTATCAAGGGTGGGGTTGATCACCTCCTTATAGTACATTAGTTTCCTTTTACCCTCTAGCTCCTTAACATCCCACATATTGTCTTTAAAATTGGAGGTAATAGTATCTTTGATATTGTCCTTTCTTCCCATGATGATATCCTCCTTAATCCCCCAAAGGCTGAGCCAAGAATGAGCATCCTGATGCCAACCACACTTGAGGCACAAGTGGGATTTTGAATAAAGTCAGAAGCAATTTTTGGGAGACTCTTGGATTCTATATTGTGAAGCTTCTTCTTATACATTAGATATCTAAACACAACAGGGGGGACATGCCAGCTTCGATCAAGAGGATAGGACATGGATTATTTCCCGTGATCTTGAGGTTATAGGTTATGAATTACTTTTGGATCATCTCAATCTTTCTCCATGACCCCCTAGATACACTGCACCCCCAAACTTCACATTGTATAAGATAACAGGGGTGACGAGAGTCTCAAAGAGGAACCTTTTTTACTCCAAATGTATAGATCGACTGACTGACAATTGTTTTCAAGTTCATAATAAGCTTTCCAACCTCCAATAATTCTTTTCTTGATGTTGTAATTCCAGTTGAGCTAATGAGGAAATTCAATACCCAAATATTTATAAGAAGACACCTTCTCAAGACAATGGTTATCATAGACGAAACTACCATGGGTGATATTTTGGATTTAATGATAATGAATTTAGTCTTGTCGGTATTAACAATCATACCCATCTTGGAGCAGTAGACATGAAGAGTCTTAAGATTCTCGTCTAGGTCATCATGGCTCCTTGCAAGAAGAATGATATCATCAGCATAAAGGAGAAGACTAATGATAATACCAGCGAGCTCGGTGCCTTTGCAACCCGCAGTTTCCAGACACTCCTCTTGTTTATCGATGTAAATACCAAAAAGTGTAGGGGAAAGGGGACAACCTTGCTTAACCCTGATATTAAATTTAATATCTTTAGACCATCCTTCGTTGGTCTTAAGCTTGGAAATCACAGAGGCAGATCACAACAATCCTCAGTTCAGGAGGAACCATGATCTCTTCAAGCCTCTCCCAGAACTTTCTCGGGGGATAGTGTCGAAATCTTTTCTAAAGTCCACAAAACAACATAAGAGATCAGTTTTACTATTGCAACATTCTTCTACGATGATCCTAAGGGTGAAAAGGTGGTAGATGGTCGAGTGTTGTCTCCCAAAACCAACTTTCCCTTTAGATCTTTTATCCTGGTTCTCAAGCCAAAGGCTATTTTTTTTTCCAGAATGAGCCCATAAAGCTTGGCTAGGATGTGGCTAATCATAATGGCCATGTAGTTAGAGGGAACACTTTTTTTCCCCATTTTTGTGATAGGCACAATAGGGCTTTGCATCCAAAGCTTAGGGAAGCCATGCTTTATAACCAGATTGAGAAGATTGTGAAGATGAGGAATGCAGATAGATTTTCCCATTTTAAATAGCTTAGCTTGGTAACCTTCAATATCTTTGGCTTTCTCATTAGTGAGCTTATTAATCCCAGACTATACGTCTTCCAAAGAAAAAATATCATCCTTAATAAGAGTGTTTAAGATGGTGCCCATGGTATCCGGAGAGTCATACAACTTCTTAAGATAGTTATCCCAATTTTCTAGGGGGATAGAATGATTATCTTTAGTTTTACGAACAAGCACATTCCACCAAAACTTCTGGGCACAACTTTAGAAAGGTGGAGAAGATGCTCTTTGTCTCTTATTAATATATGACCTCTTCTTCCTCTTAATGAGAGCTTTGTATATACTTATATTCTGGAGCTTAATGATTTCGTTACGGGCGTCTCTGATTGCTTTCTTGGCAATTTTACAGTCTTTTTCATACCAAGGATTGGAAGTCCTATTATTTTTCCAATACGAAGTCTTAGTAGAGAATTTGCTAATGGTGGTGGAAAGGGTAGTAGTAAAATGGTAATAGATTTGATCAATGCTGTTATTATAAGTTAGGAAGCCTAAATCCCTTTCCAAATCCTTTAAGAAAAGGTCAACATTACTTCTATCGAAGTGAATGTGACTTTTGCTTTCACTGTTCTCTTGCATGTGGGTGGTATGCATAGAAAGATTGAGGGATAAAGAAAAAGGTCTGTAGTCAGGGTCAACATTGTACCCGTTAAGAAGGTCAAAGTTTGTAATATGGTTGAGGACATGGATGTCAAAAATCGCATAATCCATGACGTTGCTACCTAGCCCATGGATATAGGTCATCTGACTGGAGAGAGGCCATTTATTAATACCATTACAAATGATTAGGTCCTGATAACTACAAAGTTTAAGGAGCTCAGTGCCAAATAAGTTCTTGATTATGTCTTCATATTTTCTCTTGAATCTATTAGCTAAGTTACCATCCTCATCAAGCCACAAGGGGTCGGGGTTAGAGTTGTTACTTAACATAATAGCTTGGTTAGTAGCAGTTCGAGCATTAAAGTCCCAAAGCAAAAGGATATTGCATCCATTCCTTAAGTTGTAGATGTCTTTTTCTAAGGTATTGAAAGGAAAATCCTTATCCAGGTTGTTTTTCTTATAGGATGTAGAGTTGTGTTGAAGCCCTGAAAATCGGGTCTACAACAAGGGGGATACCCACCCGGTCCAGACCTTGAAAGAAACTCCTTTTCCATTTGGGATAGTAGGTCTGACTGGGGATAATGGGATCTGTTTCCCAATTTATTTGTGATGATGCTAAGGGATGATGTTTTTCTTTCTAAAAATTTTCTAAATGAAATGCTTTTAATCTAACTCTAATCTAACACATGCAATTTTATTCTAATGAATGGAAATATCTAATTCTAAAAACTATCCTGGGATTAATTTTTTACTTATGCGATCTAAAATAGTTTCCAACAGTAATTGGTAATAAATATTATTCAATTGCCACGAGAAAAGAATCCATTAAAAGTAAATTGTTTCGTATAAGAAATTAGCCGAAACAATTATAATAAGCATATCACATAATAAATTATTCATACATTCAACATAAAAAGAATAGTTACCACCGTACAAAAGTGCCAAATGATAACTGAACATTCAGAATTTCATATATAAACAACTGAAAATAACATATCACTTGACGCATAAGCAGAAATTATTAAGAGATAAAAGTACCATTAATAATAAGTCCTACTCCTTCAGCGATATAGATTTATCTTCTCATAATTCAATATCTACTAAGAGTACAGAAGTGCATTTCAGTAGCAGACATTAAACACAGATATAAATAAATCTCATTCCATTCATTTATCAAAACCTCCTCAGAGGGTGCAGAAGGGCATGTTATGAAGAACTGTTTTTGACAAATTTATGGACCTCTCTCTAAATGCATGAGAGGAGTTTAAATACTAGTAACTAAAGACTAAAAATAGTTATTACAAAAATATAGGAGGAGGTTTAAATTACCATCCTCATTTAAAGCAAAAATTAAATCAAAATTAAACTGAAACTGTATCTAAAAATCAACTATGCATCTGTTTTCTTAAATCGCAAGCATCTAGCATCGAATTTAGGAGTGTCGGTTGGTCGACCTCTGATTTTAATTGTCCTGTGAAAACAGAATCAGCAAGTGCTGGCGCTATCTTCTCGGCTGAATTGGTAAGACACTTCAGAGTCATACACTGACTGTATGGTTTCACCAAATATTGCCAGTAAGTGTCCCAATTTAACTTAGTTAACTTTTTGATTGACTCTGCCCTTTCTTCAGCTTTCTATCTCCAACTTGTTTGTAGTTGTTGTGTTTTTGGGAGAAATCCTGGAGCGGTTTTTGATATCAGGTTGGCTCTGTGTAGATTTTCATTGACACAGTCAATGACATTTCTTGTTGTTGTCGCTGCTTCTTCCGCTGCCTGTTTTGCTTTTTTGATCTGTGCATCCCATTTATTAAACAACATTTCTTTATGGGATTCATTGATCTTGGGAAACCCTGCTTTCTTGCCTTCCTCTGATTCCTACCAATTCAAATAGTCAGAAACTTTCTTATCAATTAAATCATAATCAAGTCGCAAATCCACGACTTGACTTGTGATTTTGTCGCTCATTTCATAGTGAGAGTTCCATTGTGATATTCGTTGGCAAAGTATTTCCTGATGTTGCCAGAGTTGATCATTTAAGGCAAGGGATTCTGTGACAAATTCTGTGACTTTAGGATCATCTTTGTGCATTTCTAACGTGGCCTGTAATTCCTGTTCCTTTTCGACCAGATTGTTTTGATAGCCCAGCTGCATTAGCTGGAAGTCCTGCTGTAACTTTTCCATTTTTTCTTCTGCTTCCCGGCTAGCGCTGGCCTGCTGTAACTGTTGCTGCAAAAATAGGATTTTATCCTGTTTATCTTTAAGAAATAGCTGAACTTCAGATGCTTTGTCAATAGTAGCAGAAACATAAGCTCTTGTGATTTGGGACAACCTAGTTAGGTTCTCTGTCGGATCAGTGGTAGGGTCTTGCCAAAGGACATCCAGCTGCTCTGCCTCAGGTGAGAGCACGCTCTCTAGTTTTCTCTTCTTTCTCTGTCTCCTGACTACGGCTTTGTGCTGCAGACTGTAAAACATGTCTAGAGGAGGGATTTCTTCTATCTTTAGCATGATTTCAGATGATGGAGCTATTGGAATGTGTTTAGTTTCTGGAGCATTGACAACTGTTTCAATCACCATTTATGTGATTGTCTATGCTGGATTCCTTGGTGTCTCCACATTTTTATCCTTGGTGTTGATCAATTCATATAAGGTTCCCCACTCTTTCTCCAGCTTTGTTCTTAATGGCTTTGTTGGCTGGATGAGGGGAGCAGGAACTTCCACCTGTGTTGGTGACAACACTTGTTGCTCAGGATTCTCCTTGGATTGGGAAGTATCCCTAAACGATCCTTCACTCTTATTTTGGTTGCTCTCTGACCGTCTAGACCCTTCTGGTGATTCTCTTCCAAACTTAGATTTAGACTTGTCTGGCCCCACACTTCCACTTATACTGATGCTGGGAGTAGGTTCCCTTATTGGTTATAAGCGCAACTTGTCAAAGGGGAGGTTTTCCAATCTTCATTCTCTATAGAGTTTAAACTCTTGGAATTTTGCTAGGAAAAACTGGATTTAGGCCATGTGTAAGATGTCTCTGAGTGTGCTCTTCTACTGGAAGATGTCGCTGAAGAGATCATCTTCCTTAGTGAACATATTTATTTTAACAGTTGTAGTAAAATTCTTTATCACATAAAAGGGATCAAACTGTCTCCTTGGGAACTTAAACAATCATAGATTCAACATGTTGTCTATTTCCCTGAAAGCGTGACCTAGATCAAACAATGCAAAAGCCCCACAGGCCATAGGGAATTGTGGCCATATTGCCTTCTTCTTGTCTTTAAGTTCCTTGCTCATTCCTCCAACCCCGCAGGTTTGGTAGGCTATTTCACGGGCCATCAACTTGTCAGGAACATATAAAGGAAGTACATGAGGAGAGGCAATGCTTCAGAATACTCTGATATAAGTAAAAAATTCTTCTTCGAACCATCTTCCTACAGGGAGAATATCAATTTCGGCTTCAAGAGAAAATATTGGGGCATCTTTATTATACAACATCTTGTGAATGGGTAGCATAACTCCATGGAAAATTTTATAAAAATATGGGGTGAACTTAGAATCCTATAGTTCCTTATGATAGACTTGAATGGGCAAGGGATTCTGTACTGTCCATTTCCAACCCATGAGAGGAAATTTAGAAACAAAACAGATAGCATCCATGAGATAGGTAGCTAAAAAGAAAGGAGGATAAATCCTCTGAGAAGGAGTCCTTTTAGACCGATAATTCCAAATAGTAGAGGCTAAGTTATCAGACAATATCTGGGCCTAGTCCATTATAGTGGCGTTGCTGGCCGCATCCAGCAAGGGTAGCCACTCAGATGAAAACTTATTGATATCAGGTTTTCCGAATAGCCTACATAACATTGCAGCAGTGAAACAATACAGAGAAGAAAGGGAACCAGTGTTGTACATACAATATTTGTCCTTTTTTAATGGCTCTTCCTTTGCTGACCAACTTTTGGTGCATTCAGCCAAATCTTCGTTTTCCTTGGCGAATTTCTCCACGAACTGCTTGTTATAGCTAGCCTGTGGCTCTGGTAAATGATACATGCGTCTTAAATTCTGTGGTGTAAATGACCCAATAACCTCTTGGTTTGAAGACTTGAATTGCCTGTCTGTTATTTCAACATCATCTATCATCCATTTGATCATATCTGTATAGGGAAGTATTTTTGGCCTTGCTGCAATACGGTGCAAGAATGAGCATGCAAGCTCTGTAAGTTATGCTTCAGATGACCCATGTGCATCTGCTGTAACTGTAACTTCCATGAATCTCGGGTTTTCTTCCTCCAATAGACTATACATGCCTTCCCAAGTAGATATGCCTGCTTCTCTGGTATAGGTGGTGTCCGTGAATAATGGAGTCATCTCTATTTTTTCAGATACCAGAGCTTTTCCTTTCTTTCCCATCACGTTCTGCGCACTTCTCTGTATATTGTTCTACGTACCGCTCTTGTAAGCTCGCAAGAAGAGAACTAAGACACAATGAGAAAGATAACGAATGATGGTAAGTAATAAGGTGACGGGAAAGCTTTTAATTTTAAAATCACATCAAATATATCACCCTACCTGAAATAACTTTTCGCTCAGATCTAAATCATTTCTCATAAATAACCATCAATAAACCACTAAGTTGACATTAATGCCCATAACTCGGTATCAGATTACGAGTAATATTTCATTGTACTGTGAGCCCTTTTGATCTGCGATAAAGTGATTTTGCGATTTGCTTCGCAATATTGCAGATCGCAATATCGCTAATCCTTTTCGTTAACAATCATTTGCTTCATTATGCGACTGCGAGATGCGATTTGTGAGATGCTTTATCGCATATCGCAAGATCGAGACGTTTTATCTTAGGTGGCATTGTGATATATGGAATTTGCGATATGTGATGAATCTGTGTGGCTTGTGATCTCGCATCATCACGTTTTCGCAATTCCGATGATTTCTTTATATATGATGTCCTCCTTTACCTTTTTGCGATGTGATGTTCATCATTAAGAGAACTATTTTATTTGAGACTTATCATAATACTTAAGATCTTGCATTTGTGGATGTTTTTCCTAAGTTTATGATAGTATGTTTTATTCACAGGGAATTATAAGTGCTAGTTTTTATTTTTATTTTTAGTAGGGTCCCCATTTATTTAGTGTTATTACTAATACTAAAATAAAAGGGGGGGTTGTTGTTGGCCACAACAATTGGCGATTCACTAGGAAGAACCAGTTATCTCTGATTATCTTTTGAATTTTCTAAAACTTCCAAAACAGAAAAGTTTTCTAGAAAATCAAACTTTATTATAGAAATATAAAGTGCATAATGCTCTTTGCCATTAACAATAGTTTGTTCCTTCCGTGCTAATTCTGATTATTTTCTTCCCAAATCTAGTCATTGCATTTACATCAGTCACTACTTGGTTTATAAGGATAAAAACAAAGACATCTCTGTAGATCAGTTTTAAGTATGCTCATTTGTCGTAGGTAGAGCCTCTGCTGCCAGCAGGCGTCTATAGCCTCAACAGAGTTACCTGTTACCCAGCAATGATCCAGTATCCTACTTTAAGAAGTATACAATTTTCAAAGATAAATCCACATTCACACTTGTTGTTTTCATTTTCTTTTAATTCTTAAAGAACAATGTCTTGGTTTGGTGGCCAAATTTTGACAGTGCCATTCACTTGATTTATAACTTTACTAAACAAGCTGGCTCATGATGAGACCCCTTGTCTTTTGATTGCAACAATCTTGAGTCGTGCCCTATTTTGGTATGCAGTTGGCAACGTCAGCTAGTTATAATCTTTATGATCATGATAAGCTGGCTCTTGATGAAACCTCTTATTCTTTAAGTTTATAGTGTATAGGTGGATTACTCTTTGAAACTTGTAATTTCCTAAGTGGGGAGGAATTCATTGGTTTCTTAAGAATAGCTTTGGACGACAATTATAGAGTTTTTGAAGACAACTTTTCTACAAAGAACCTTCGTTTTTGTTATTCATGCTTTTTATGACCGGTATAAAACAAATTCCCACTAAAGGTTGTTTTTAATCAAAATTTGTAAGGTTGAAACTGGTAAAATTTTCAGGCTTGTAGCACTTGACTATATTTTTCAATAATAACGATTAATTTTCCAAATCAGTTCTATTTATACAAGCAAAAAAACAAAATTTACAAGAGACACTAATCTTTTTCTTGAAATCCAAAAGTAACTATTTACAGCCTGTTTTATTATTAAAATAAAGCTATAAATAATAATTTACAAAAATAGAAGAGGTCATCTTCTATGGAAAGTATATTTTAAGGATCTGCCAATTAAGATGTAAAGATTCTCTTTTCCCTGCTAAATCTTGCAACATGGAAATTGATGGACCTATGATTTCAACAATTTGGAATGGTCCAAGCCACATCCATTGGAATTTAGAATGTTTGCCTTTTTCTTTGTGAGCTTTATCCCATTTCAATACTAAATCTCCAATTTGAAAATCCTTCCTAGATGCCATGTTTGAATCGAAAGAAGCTTTTACTAATGCTTGATGATGCACATGGGTAATTTTAGCCCGTTCTCGTTGCTCTTCTAGGTTAAGGATCTGCAATTGTCTTAGTTGCAAAGATGAAGAAGGTGTTTCTTCAATAAATTGAACTAAGGCTAAAGAAGGAATTTCAGGCAAGTTGGGAGAACTACTTCTTTCCCATAACTAAATTAAAGGGAGAAGTGCCAATGGAAGCCTTTTGAGTTATTCGATCTGCCCAAAGAGCATACATCAAAGATTTGTGCCATTTTTTATGATTCTGATCAATAGTTCGCTTAATGATTCTAATTAGGTTTTTATTTGTTGATTCAGCCAACCCGTTCCCTTGTGGGTAATAATTGGTAGAATACTTAAGTTTAAAACCTCTTTTAAGTGCAAATTCAGTCATAGCATTGGCAGAAAAGTATGATGCATTATCAAACATTAAAGCAGAAGGTAAGCCAAACCTGCTAATTATGAACTGATCTATGAAATCGATGATATGTTTAGCATTAGCTGTCTTGAGAGGAACTGCTTCTACCCATTTAGTAAAATAATCTGTAGCTGTAAGGATGTACCTATGCTGTTTAGAAGAATGAGGAACGATCTCACCTATTATATCCAATCCCCATTGTTCAAATGGTTGGTCGACATTAACCGGTTGCAATGACAATGATGGTTTCTTCTGTCTTCCAGCAGCAATTTGACAAATTTGACATTTCCTTTCATAGCTATGTGCATCTTTAAATAAGGTAGTCCAATAGTATCTTGTGCGCAAAATTTTGTGTGCTGTTGCATCTCCTGCATAATGTCCACCTGATGCTCCATCATGGAGTTCCTGCAACACTTTTTCAGCTTCAGATTTCTCAAGACATGGAAGAAGGACATAATCATAATTCCTCCTAAAAAGTACATTGTTTACAAGTTGGTATTGCTTAGCTTTCAATCTTAGGGCTCTTTTCTTTGTATGATTCAGATTTGAAGGAGCATATCCATTTTTTAAATAAAACATGATATCAACATATCTCGATTCAATATCGTTTAGGCTTACCTCATACATTTGTACCTCTTGATTGGGAGATGGCATTTCTGATATAAGCGATGCTCCAGCCAACATCCTGCAAAAGCCTTGACCTTTCACAATATTTGCTGGCTTGATCTCAGCGTCGTATTCTTGTAGGGAAGTGACCCAATTTGCTCTCTTTTCGTCCACATCTTTCTGTACTAGGAGATTTCTTACTGCCGGAAATGACACTATTATCTTTGTATGGATCTTAAGAAGAAAGGGTCTAAAGTGTTTGATTGCTTTGAAAACAACATAAGATTGTTTCTCAACGTCAGAATAATTTAATTCAGCCCCTTGCAAATTTGAACTAAAGAAGGCAATTGGGGCTTCTGCTTTGTCTTAATTGGCTTGCGTGAGTATTGCAGCTTATGACTTCTCAGAGGCAAATGTATACAAAATGAAAGGATTGGAAAAATTTGGAGTCGCTAGGGATGGGGCATTAACAATCGCTTGCTTAATCAGATTGAACGCTTCATATTCTGCCTGGCCCCATTTAAAGAGTGAATTTTTCTTGATCATTACTTGTAATGGTGACAAAATTCTTGAGAAGTTTGGGAGAAATCTTTTCACAAAATTAATTCGACCAAGGAAGGATTGCATTGCTTTCTTATTATGTGGTAGGGGTATTTCAGAAATTTCCTTAATCCTATCTGGATCAATATGGATTCTAGATTTAGACACTATAAATCCAAGAAGTTTTCCTTCACTTAATGAAAAAAAGGACTTTTTTGGATTAAGTGAAATCCCATACCTTTGACAACATTGGAAGATCTGCTTTAAATATCTGAGGTGACTTCTACATTTTTTAGAATATACTGTTATGCCATCCAAGTAAATCACCACAGATTTATTTACTAATCCCTTAAATGCAATATCGATGGCCCTTTGAAATGTGGCACCAACATTAATCAACCCAAAAGGCATCTTTTGATATGCATATGTACCCCATTTGGTTCTGAATATGGTTTTTAGCTTATCATCCGGATGGACTAAGACTTGGTTGTAGCCGGAGAAACCATCTAAAAAGGACATCAATTCTGATCTCGCAACTGCTTGTAATATTTGTTCCATAGGAGGCAGGGGAAAATTATCCTTTTGGCAGACTTTGTTAAGATTTCGAAAGTCAATACAAATTCGAATGTCTCCGTTTTTCTTTTTGACTGGAACCAGATTGGAAACCCATCTAGAATGTTGAACGAGAAAAATAATTTTGGCTTTCAACAATTTATTGAGCTCAGACTTAATCTGACTTTCCAGATTGGGATGGATCTTCCTTAGCTTTTGCTAGACTGGTTTTTCATCAGCTATCATCGGGATAGTATGATGAATGATTGAAGTGTCGTAAGTCTTAAGGTCATCGTAATTCCAGGCAAAGACATTTTTATACTGTTTCAGGAGTCGAACAAGGGCTAATTTTTCCTCTGGGGCTAGACCAAGACCTAAGTTATTCTGCGACTTAGTATCCATTCCTAGATTTACTAATTCATAGTTCAGAGTTGAACTCTGAAGTTTTGAATTGGTAGACCTTTTGAATCTGTCTTTTAAATCTTTTAGGTCTTCTAACTTGACTACAGATTTTGGTATGGCATTATTGGTTCTCTCTTGTTGTAACTGCTTGTCATGTTGATCTTTGTTAATTATCTGATTATTGTAAGATCCTTCTGAAGTTAGGAAACCTACAATATCAGGGTCATTGTTAAAAATTCTCCAGTTGGTAACATTATCAGGGATGGAGGGCCTAAAGATTAATTTTATTGAGAATTTGTCTAGGCTATAGTCTTCTGAGGGAATGAGCTTGGAAGCTACATTAGCTAGGAGGTCAACACTAGCATTTTAGAGTCTGGGAATGGATGAAATATTGAATGGTATAAAATGTTCAGTTAGATCTTGTACTAAAGATTGATAATGCTTAAATGACCTGATAGACAATGTATAGTATTTCGAACCTGTTTAATAACAATTTCAGAATCTCCAAAGACTTGTAGATACTTGATGTCCAGTCTGATTGCCTTGGACAACCCTTGCACTAGAGCTTCATATTCTGCAGTGTTGTTTATTCAATCGAACTAGAGTCTACAGGTTAGCATGGTTTTATTCCCTTCTGGACTAACTAATACACATCCTGCTCCTGCTCCATCATTAGACTTAGAACCATCAAAAAATAGTTTCCAAATTTACAGGACTATCTACAAAATTAATGCATTTATAACTGTCTGTTTGATAAAATTTTCTACTTGAGACAAAACATAATGTTCTAAATAAGGCGAAGCATGAGCACTAAAATTTCCTAAGAAAGAATCAACAAAATAGTTTCCAATTATATTGTCGTTGTATGCTATAGGTTCATTTTCTCCTTCCAGTTTCGTCACTATGTATTTTTGATGTATTTCTTGCTCAACCTTTATCTGATTTGGTTTATCATTGTAAGGGAGCCACATGTGTGACCAATTAGTCGTAAAGTATCCATGAAGCTTTTTAGACCAATCCCTGCTAATAATTAACCCATAAAATTCAGGAATGTTTGCAACTAAAATATCAATGACTTGACATACCTTTGGATTTGATGAGAGTCTTATGGTCACTTGATTTAGTTCACCAATTACTTCAACTTGCGACCAGTCCAGCTGAACTATGCGTATTGCAGATTTTTGAGGTTGGACGTTTAACTTTGCAAAAATTGTTTTAGGCAAAATATTAGATGAAGCACCTGAATCTACCAAACAATTATGCAATTTTTTATTGAAAATTTCGTAAGTAAGGAGGAGTGGAGGAGTATGGGATTTTGACCTATCTCCAATTAAAGCAATATCATTTGGGTCAAGTTTATTTTCCATGTTAGTTGGACGTATTCCCATTTCATAAGAAGCTTGCGAGATTACAACAGTAGGAAGAAGTGCAATAGGTATTGCATGTAAATCTTTCAAAAGTAATTTCTGTTGATGTTTTAATTTGCTCAGTTCATGAAAATTAATGTTGGCCCTAGTCTTCTTCATGTCTTCAACGATATTATACTCCATCTCATCGAAAACAATCAATGTTTTAATTAGAGTTGATGAATCGGATTGGACTGGGCTTGTTTGAGTCGCTTTTGGTGATGATTTCTTACCTGTGACTTTATCCTTGGAAACCAAGCTTAATTTCTTCTGTTTAGAACTGGGTTGTGGAGGATCGAGTTGATTTCTACTCCTAGTACTGACTGGTGATGCCTCTTGATTGTCTTCATCTGGAAGAATGAAGTCCCACATTCCTTGTAGTTTTACAACCTCATTTTCATCAATAGGTTCTTCATTGGAGACTTTTTCTTCTTCTCCTTCAGATTCTACATTTGTTATAGCAATGGGAGGCTTTGGATCAGTTGAAGGGTTTTTTCTATAAGGCTTGTAGGGTTTCTTAGAAGAAGTCTCTGCTACTTGTCTTTTAATTTCGACCATTTCATTAGACATGGTTTTTAAAACTTTCTGTAATCCTTCTAAATCAAATGGGTCCTTTAATTGCTTTTTCTTAGGATCATCTCTAAAAACAACATTCTTAGATTTTCTTTCATCAATGGCATTTTTCTTTTCTAAAGCTAAGTTACGCTTTTCTACCGCTATCGCTTCCTTCATGTTTTTGGCCAATGTTGGCTTGGCAACCCTATCAACAAAGATTGCTATGTTCGATGGTAAAGTAGATATGTACCATTCACTTCACACTTCTTCGCTAGGTTTGGAAGTGGTAGGGATTTTATTCAAAAGTTTGTTAAAACGCGAGTTGAAATCTTTAATAGGTTCTCTCGATTCAGTCTTAAGATTCCATAGATCATTGATCAATGTTGCCGTAGACCTATCATCGTCGAACTTTGTCAAGATGGCTCTTGGAAAATGTCCCAACTAGTAATGGATCCTGATGGTAATGAAAAGTACCAGGACCCAGCTGCTGCTTGTAAAGTATAAGGAAAAAGTCTAACAACAACATATTCATTTGTAACTCCATTTAAATTTATTGATAACATAAATTTATTTATATGTTCTTCTACTAGCATGTCTGCTTCAGGATTAAACTTGGGCAGCCATTTTCCAGGATGGGCTGGTAATTGACTCAAGGGCGCAGGCATTGAGATTTCCCCTAGATTGTTCCATGGGTTTTGAGCCATCGTTGAACTACTAACAGAGGAAAGTGCAGATGAAGTTCCTTGTGGTGGGGACGAAGATGTCGAAGTTCCAGTACTCTATTGAATAACGATATGAAGTGGAGGAGTGGATGGTTGAATTTGTAATGGAGAAGATGGAATGGATGATGATGATGAAAGAGTCTCACTATTAGACCCTTGAGGTGTCTTCCTTGCTCTTTTCCTTTTAGGCAGAGGTAATTCGGTTGGTTCAATACTAAGCTTTTCACTTTGTAATCTGGTAAGAGGATGAGAAGGATTGTATTGCGAAGTCACACTACCTTGAGATAATTCAGACTTCTGCGATGATATGGAAAATCCTTGAAGTTTATGGATCAAAGACTCAACTTCAGGGGGTTCGATAGTAGATTTATCTAAAATATTCGGGTTTGTGGTAGTGGTTGTTATTTTCTCAACTTCTCGCTTAAGATTTAAAAACTCAGAATGCGATGGAGAAGTCGGGGGAGATGTTGAGGGCAATTTACTCTCAGAATGGGTTTTAAATTTAGATTTACTAGCCATTCACAGTTCGGGCCCTCCTTCTAGTGCCAAATATGTTGAAGCCCCGAAAATCGAGTCTACAACAAGGGGGATACCCACCTGGTCTGGACCTTGAAAGCCACGCTTTTTCCGTTTGGGATAGCGGGTCTGACTGGGGATAATGGGACCTGTTTCCCAATTTGTTTGTAATGATGCTAAGGGATGATGTTTTTCTTTCTAAAAAGTTTCTAAATAAAATGCTTTTAATCTAACTCTAGTCTAACACATGCAATTTTATTCTAATGAACGAAAATATCTAATTCTAAAAACTATCCTGGGATTAACTCTTTACGTATGCGATCTAAAATAGTTTCCAACAACAATTGGTAATAAATATTATTCAATTGCCACGAGAAAAGAATCCATTAAAAGTAAATTGTTTTGTATAAGAAATTAGCCGAAACAATTATGATAAGCATATCGCATAATAAGTTATTCATACATTCAGCATAAAAAGAATAGTTACCACCGTACAAAAGTGCCAAATGATAACTCAACATTCAGAATTTCATATATAAACAACTGAAAATAACATATCACTTGATGCATAAGAAGAAATTATTAAGAGATAAAAGTACCATTGATAATAAGTCCTACTCATGAGCTTCATAATGTAGGAATTTACAGGGTAAGTTCCTTAGACAGAACACCAAAGGACACCGCTCACAAACAGATCACAGATCAATACACCAGTATTTTGACGTGGTTAAAACCCTCAAAGAGGGAAACAGTCCACGGCCTGAGCCAA
>APFE030148262.1:93636-109373 GCA_000404065.3 Pinus taeda
AGGAGAGAATGAACCGTCAGATCACTACATATCGTGACTGTCGGATTGTAAGTTACAAATGTACATAGTAAAGAAACACACTTTACCTAACTCTATACTAGACCAAGTTATACTTAACTATTCCTATGTGTCGGAATATCCTAACACAACAATATAGATTTATCTTCTGATAATTCAATATCTACTAAGAGTATAGAAGTGCATTTCAGTAGCAGACATTAAACACAGATATAAATAATTCTTGTTCCATTCATTTATCAAAACCTCCTCAGAAGGTGCAGAAGTGCATGTTCTGAAGAACTGTTTTTGACAAATTTCTGGACACCTCTCTAAATGCATGAGAGGAGTTTAAATACTAGTAACTAAAGACTAAAAATAGTTATTACAAAAATATAGGAGGAGGTTTAAATGGCCATCCTCATCTAAAGCAAAAAATAAATCAAAATTAAACTGAAACTGTATCTAAAAATAAACTATGCATCTATTCTCTTAAATGGCAAGCATCCAGCATCGGCTTCTGGAGTGTCAGTTGGTCAACCTCCGATTTTAATTGTCCTGTGAAAACATAATCAACAAGTGCTAGCACTATCTTCTTGGTAGAATTTGTAAGGCACTTCAGAGTCATACAATGACTGTGTGGTTTCACCAAATATTGCCAATAAGTGTCCCAATTTAACTTAGTTAACTTTTTGATTGACTCTGCCCTTTCTTCAGCTTTCTGTCTCCAACTTATCTGTAGTTGCTGTGTTTTTAGGAGAAATCTTGGAGCGGTTTCCAATATCAGGTTGGATTTGTGCAGATTTTCATTGACACAGTCAATGACACTGCTTGTTGCTGTCGCTGCTTCTTCCGCTGCCTGTTCTGCTTTTTTGATCTGTGCATCCCATTTATTAAATAACATTTCTTTGTGGGATTCATTGATCTTGGGCAACCATGCTTTCTTGCCTTCCTCTGATTCCTTCCAATTCAAATAGTCAGAAACTTTCTTATCAATTAAATCATAATCAAGTCGCAAATCCACGACTTGACTTGTGATTTTGTTGCTCATTTCAAAGTGAGAGTTCCATTGTGATATTCGTTGGAAAAGTATTTCCTGATGTTGCAAGAGTTGATCATTTAAGGCAAGGACGTCTGTGACAAATTCTGTGACTTTAGGATCATCCTTGTGCATTTATAACGGACCTGTAATTGCTGTTCCTTTTCAGCTAGACTGCTTTGATAACCCAGCTGCATTTGCTGGAAGTCCTGCTGTAACTTTTCCAATTTTTCTTCTGCTTCCCGGCTAGCGCTGGCTTGCTGTAACTGTTGTTGCAAAAATAGGATTTTATCCTGTTTATCTTTAAGCAATAGCTGAACTTCAGATGCTTTGTCAATAGTAGCAGAAGCATAAGCTCTTGCGATTTGGGATAACCTAGTTAGGTTCTCTATCAGATCAGTGGTAGGGTCTTGCCAAAGGACATCCAGCTGCTCTGCCTCAGGTGAGAGCATGCTGTCTAGTTTTCTCTTCTTTCTTTGTCTCCTGACTACGACTTTGTGCTGCGGGCTGTAAAACACGTCTAGAGGAGGGATTTATTCTATCTTTAGCATGATTTCAGATGACAAAACTATGGGAATGTGTTCAGTTTCTGGAGCATTAACAACTGTTTCAATCACCATTTCTATGATTGTCTATGCTGGATTCCTTGGTGTCTCCACATTTTTCTCCTCGGTGTTGATCAATTCATTAAAGGTTTCCCACTCTTTCTCTAGCTCTATTCTTAATGGCTTTGTTGGCTGGATGAGGGGAGCGGGAACTTCCACTTGTGTTGGCGACAACACTTGCTGCTCAGGATTCTCCGTGGATTGGGTAGTATCCCTAACTGATCCTTCACCCTTATTGTGGTCACTCTCTGACCGTCTAGACCCTTCTAGCGATTCTCTTCCAGGCTTAGATTTAGACTTGTCTGGCCCCGAGCTTCCACTTATACTGATGTTGGGAGTGGGTTCCCTTATTGGTTCTAAGCGCAACTTGTCCAAGGGGAGGTTTGCCAATCTTCGTTCTCTGTAGAGTTTAAACTCTTGGAATTCTACTGGGCCAAACTGGATTTGGGCCATGTGTAAGATGTCTCTAAGTGTGCTCTTCTACTGGAAGATGTCGTCGAAGAGATCATCTTCCTTAGTGAACACCTTTATTTTAACGACTGTAGTAAAATTATTTATCACATCAAAGGGGTCAAACTGTCTCCTTGAGAACTTAAATAATCGTAGATTCAACATGTTGTCTAGTTCCCTGAAAGCGTGACCTAGATCAAACAATGCAAAAGTCGCACAGGCCACAGGGAATTGCGGCCAGATTGCCTTCTTCTTGTATTTAAGTTCCATGCTCATTCCTCCAACCCCGCAAGTTTGGTAGGCTATTTCACGGGCCATCAACTTGTCAGGAACATACAAGGGAAGTACATGAGGAGAGGCAATGCTTTCAAATACTCTGATATAAGTGAAAAATTCTTCTCCAAACCATCTTCCCACAGGGAGAATATCAATTTCGACTTCAGGAGAAAACCTTGGGGCATCTTTATTATACAACATCTTGTGAATGGGTAGCATAACTCCATGGAAGATTTTATAAAAATATGGGGTGAATTTAGAATCCCGTAGTTCCTTATGATAGACTTGAATGGGTAAGGGATTATGTATCATCCATTTCCAACCCATGAGAGGAACTTTATAAACAAAACAGATAGCATCCATGACATAGGCAGCTAAAAAGAAAGGAGGATAAACCCTCTGAGAAGGAGTTCTTTTAGACCGATAATTCCAAATAGCAGAGGCTAAGTTATCATACAATATTTAGGACCAGTCCATTATAGTGGCATTGGTGGCCGCATCCAGTAGGGGTAGCCACTCGAATGAAAAATTATTGATATTAGGTTTTCCGAATAGCCTACATAACATTGCAACAACGAAACAATATGGAGAAGAGAGGGAACCAGTGCTGTACATACCATATTTGTCCCTTTTTAATGACTCTTCCTTTGCTGACCAACTTTTGGTGCATTCAGCCAAATCTTTGTTTTCCTTGGCAATTTTCTCCACAAACTGCTTGTTATAGCTAGCCTGCAGCTTTGGTACATGATACTTGCGTCTTAAATTTTGTGGGGTAAATGACCCAATAACCTCCTGGTTCGAAGACTTGAATTGCCTGTCTGTTATATCAGCATCGTCTATCACCCATTTGACCATATCTATATAGGGAAGGATTTTTGGCCTTGCTGCAATACGGTGCAAGAATGAGCATGCAAGCTCTATACGTGATGCTTCGGGTGACCACGTTCATTTGCTGTAACTATAACTTCCATGACTCTTGGGTTTTCTTCCTTCAACAGACTATACATGCCTTCCCAAGTAGATATGCTTGCTTCTCTAGTATAGGTGATGTCCATGAATAATGGAGTGATCTCTATTTTTTCAAATACTAGAGCTTTTCCTTTCTTTCCCATCATGTTCTGTGCACTGCTCTATATATTGTTCTGCTTACCACTCTTGTAATCTCACAAGAAGAGAACTAAGACACAATGAAAAAGATAACGAATGATGGTAAGTAATAAGGTGACGGGAATGCTCTTAATTTTAAAATCACATCAAATATATGACTCTACGTGAAATAACCTTTCGCTCAGATCTAAATCATTTCTCATAAATAACCATCAATAAACCACTAAGTTGACATTAATGCCCATAACTCGGTATCAAATTACGAGAAATATTTCATCGTACTGTGAGCCCTTTTGATCTGCGATAAAGTAATTTTGCAATTTGCTTTGCAATATCGCTAATCCTTTTCGTTAACAACCATTTGCTTCATTATGCGATTGTGAGATGTGATTTGCGAGATGTTTTATCGCATATCGCAAGATCGATACGTTTTATGTTAGGTGGCGGTGCGATATATGGAATCTGCGATATGCGATGAATCTGTGTGGCTTGTGATCTCGCATCATCACGTTTTCGCAATTTCGATGATTTCTTTATATATGATGTCCTCCTTTACCTTTTTGTGATGCGATGTTCATCATTAAGAGAACTATTTTATTTGAGACTTATCATAATACTTAAGTTTTTGTGTTTGCGGATGTTTTTCCTAAGTTTATGATAGTGTGTTTTATTCACAAGGAATTATAAGTGCTATTTATTTTTTATTTTTTATTTTTATTTTTAGGAGGGTCCCCATTTATTTAGTGCTATTACTAATACTAAAATAAAAAGGGGGGTTGTTGCTGGCCACAACAAGTTGATAGGGGCGAAATAGCAGATTGTAAGAAATATCCTATTGGTTGTAGAATCAAAGATCTTGATACAAATGCATTGATTGAAGGGGTCATTTTATGAAGTTGGATGTGAGAGGAAGCAGATTCCATAATATAATAGGCTGTACCACCAAAACCTCTCCTCGAGGATTTCTTATTCCAGGCAGACCAAAGAGTGAACCCTTCAAGATGAGGGACCCTAGATTCTCCATGCTCCCAAGTTTCAACTAAAAGAATAAGATCAATATCACTCGGGATCCAACTTAACATAGTACCTTTACACCATGGAAAACCACGACAATTCCAGAAGAGGATCCAAAGTGATGCTATTTCCTATTTATCACTCATGTTTGGAACTCTTTCTCTAGTAATATCTTTTTGATTCCTAATGATTGCCCATTTCCCTTCTTTTCTTGCCTCCTTGACCTTTTGTACTTCTTTCCTAAGTTCAACTTGGTCTTCTGGAATGAGATCTTCACTTATAAAGATTTCCGTTCCTTTTAGGCTTGGGGATTTCCTAAGTATATCTAATTTATGGTCATTACAACTGACCTTGACATAGATTAGTCTATGTTTATGCTCAAGTATCTTTCCTATCCTTATTACTTCGGTGAGATAAGTTGTTTGAATTTGGGATTTTGTCTTTAATTGTTCTTTACCTAGTTCTAATGTGTCTTCATTGTTTTGTTCTTCTATACCAACAATTAAAAGGTGTAAGACTCTTTTGTGGCGCTCATGGTCTAGAACAATTAGTTTATTAGTTTCTTCTTTTATGGGTTTAATATCTAATTTATTCTCTGTGTTTATTTAGGGCTGAGTCACTATGTAATTGTTCTTGTAGATATTTAATCTGGCTTTTCAAAGTGTCATTTTCTTTAACCATTGCTTGTTTTCTATCTTCGATTTCTTGAATCCTATCTTTCATTCCTTGGAGTTCAGTCTTGAGTGAGAGTATTTTATTTTCTAATGATTTGTGGTTATTGTTAAACATTGTAGTTAATTCTAGTTTAAAATATTTTTCTCTTTCTTCTCTTGGTCTTTCTAAGGATTCAATGTACTCATAAAGACTCTCTAGGGTAATCTTACTTGGTCTCTCTTTGCTAGAGGGGGGGGGGGGGGGGTTTAGAAAGGTGTGGAGAAGTACTCATAGTGGAAATAAGCATAAGTTAACAAAAGGAGAGTAAGTGGGAATGTATGCACCTGTCAGAGTTGTCTGCAACTGTGTTTGTAATACAGATTTAATTGGAAGAAATGTTTGTTGTAGTCCTCTTCAATCTACTTCAATATTATTATAAATATCTTATCATTCTATTTTTGTGTAAATAATTTGAGTTGTTATGAGGTTCTAAATCTATTTATACATTTAACAAAGCATTTCAATCTCACTCAATTTTTTATCTCCATCAAAACTAAATAAATATTTAGTAAAATTTAATTTCATTCCTATAATTTATATATGAAGTAGAATTTATCTTTTTTTAATAATAGTAATTTTTCCCAATTAATCTTAAATAAATTTAATTAATATTATATTTTTATTAATGTATGTAGCTGAAACAAATTAGAATATACATCAATAGGATATTGACCACCAAACATCACATGTGATAAAAGTCAAAGGCCATCAGCAACACAAAACAAAAACCGTAAATGGATTGCGACACTGATGGAAATTGTAGATAATGTATTATTGAATCGATCAAATTAGCTACATGCAATAGAACCCATAAATGGACTGCATCAAATGGAAATTGTCAAAAATGGATTACAGAAAATTGTCAAAAATGGTTTTTTTTCGAAGGGATAAATCATGCCTGAGCAATTTATAGGTATACATTATTTTGTTTAGGATTGGAACACAAGACTCAGGAGAGTTGGAACACAAGACGAGGAATTATTAGATATATATTATTTTGCTCAAGATTGGAACACAAGATTTATGAGAGTTTAGGTATTTATTGTCTTACTTAAAATTAGAACAGAATACTTATAAAAATGAACCTCCCCACTTTCCTCGATCGGGGTGAAAGAGGTGGTGGCGTGTGAAATCATTATGAAGGCAGGAGGGTGGCATGGCAGGCCACCCTGCAATAACATAATAACGCAAGACGATAGGGAGGAAGGCAGGCTAAGAATGATATCAAGAAGTAGCGGTGATAGAGCAATGAAGGGAGAAGGTGGGGAGAATGGCGGCGATCAATTGATGGGACGCAGGATAGCTGGCATAATAATAAGAAGAGGAGGAGATGGAGAGCATGGAGATTGCAAGTAGCAAAGAGAGGAGGCACGGAAAGGTAGAGGCTGGAAAACAGGTCATGAAACTTGGCATGAAAAGAGGCATGTAGGTGAGAAATTGTCCATTGATTTCTATGATAGCACTGACAAGAGAAAGGAAACGGGAGGTGGTTTAATAGTCGTAGAAGACAGGCGAAAGGAGAGAGACCGGCCACCCATCCACTGTAATTTTAGGCAGAAAACGAAGAGGGAAAGTATGAGAAAGGTAGGGACAGAATGGAGCAAGGAAGGGCGCTGGACAGGGAAGGATAAGAGTACGCATGATCCCCGGGAGATTAATGTTCAGAGGCAGCCGAAGATGGAAAAGAAGACGGGATGGGAGGAAGAGAAAACTCCTGAACATAGTTACCACATTCAGACGAGGAAAGGCGGAGTGGGGAAGATCAGGCATCCAGAGGAAAAGCAACAAGGAGAGGAAAAGAACTTGGGAAAGAAAAATAAGGGGTATGGAGGTGAGGGATTCTCAAGAACTCATCCTTCGAAGCTGGTTAGGGAAGCAAGGCAACAGTCGAGAATAAAACAATCATTCCAGGCCAGGGAAGGGGGCGCAGGGGCTGAAAGTGAGGTTGTCAAGCAGGCAGCCAGGATCAGAGTACCCCATCACCAGTTGGCAAGAAATGTGGCAGGAAAATGATGAATCATAAGGTGCAGGAGGTAGAAAGAGCGTACAGTGAAGAAACCAATGCCGACATCAGAAGAATAATCCAAGAATTAGAAGCAACGGCCATGTAGGAGGATTCAGACCCTGAAATGGAGGATTGGGGTAACTTGATTGTGGACCCAGGAAATACTAGGAGTCGCCTGTCTTTATATAAGCAGGCCCTACATGTTTATTGGGTGCTAAAGAGACTACTGGCTAAAGAAATGGAGTAGGTAGCTATGGAGATGGGATAGATGGCCTAGGGCATCCCAAATTTGAAGAAAGAAATGAAGAACCTACAGATAACTCTGCTCATGCAGGATAGCAAGTTAGAGGAGATTCAACAACATCTGCAGAAGATAGTTCCTGTGCCAAAAGAAGAAGACAATCCGCCTGGAAATATGGTAGACTAATCTTCCTAGCTATGTTTAAGGTGTTCTTTGTTAGATCACTGAGAGCAAGCTCTCCTTTTTCTGTTCATAGGTATTTATGTCGATAGGAAACAAGATTAGTTTTTTTGGCAGTATAGCGCATTTGGCTTGGACAAGCAGACTTATTCTTTTTTGTTACTGGATGGCTTACAAAAACTTAAGATGGCCAATAGACCTGGTTTCCCTTCAGGGCGGGTTGAGGTCACCAAATGTATGTATTTTTTTCAACCCGATTAAATAGATAAGGAAAGGTCCTTCTCTAGCTTACAAAAAAAAATGAACCTCCCCACTTAACTACTAAACCACATGCTTAGAACCAAAAAATAGATTACAAACCACGGAACCCACAAATAGACCTCACATCAAATGGAAATGGTAAAAAATGGACTACTGAACTAAGATAATAGGACTTCCACCGATCACATTAAATGCAAAATAAAATATCATAATGACCCAACGAAATTATAGAATCAGTTGCTATGTGTTTACAATTACTGGTAAATCACATTTTCATAATTAATATCCATGTGGAAGCAGCAACTGGAGAGATGTAGTTGGGTCTCACACGTCTTGTCAATAGCAGAGAGACTTTCCAGTTCACACCCATGGCATGGACATGCAACATGTCCACCGAAGAGCTTATTAATCCCAGACCCAATGTCTTCCAAAGAAAAAATATCATCCTTAATAAGGGTGTTTAAGATGGTGCCCATGGTGTTTGGAGAGTCATACAACTTTTTAAGATAGTTATCCCAATTTTCTAGGGGGATAGAACGATTATCTTTAGTTTTACGAACAAGAACATTCCGCCAAAACTTCCTGAGTGCAACTTTAGAAAGGTGGAGAAGATGCTCTTGTCTCTTGTTAATATATGACCTCTTCTTCCTCTTAATGAGAGCTTTGTATATACTTATATTATGAAGCTTAATGATTTCATTAGGGGTGTCTCTGCTTGTTTTCCTGGCAATTTTATAGTCTTTGTCATTCAAAGGATTGGAAGTTCTATTATTTTTCTTATACAAAGTCTTAGTAGAGAATTTGCTAATGGTGGTGGAAAGGGTAATAGTAAAATGGTAATAGATTTGATCAATGTTGTTATCTTAAGTTAGGGAGCCTAAATCCTTTTCCAAATCTTTTAAGAAAAGGTCAACCTTTCACTGTTCTCTTGCATGTGGGTGGTATGCATAACAAGATTGAGGGATAAAGACAAAGGTCTGTGGTCACAGTCAGGTTTGTACTTGTTAAGAGGCTCAAAGTTTGTAATATGGTTGAGGACATGGATGTCAGAAATCGCATAATCCACGACATTGCTACCCAGCCCATGGAGAGAGGTCATTTAACTGGAGAGAGGCCATTTATTAATACCATTACAAATTATTAGGTCCTGATAACTACAAAGTTTGAGGAGCTCAGTGCCGAATAAGTTCTCGATTATGTCTTCATATTTTCTCTTGAATCTATTAGCTAAGTTACCATCCTCATCAAGCCACAAGGGGTCGGTGTTAGAGTTGTTACTTAAAATAATAGCTTGGTTAGTAGCAGTTCGAGCATTAAAGTCACAAAGCAAAATGATATTGACTCCATTCCTTAAGTTGTAGATGTCTTTTTCTAAGGTATTGAAAGGACAATCCTTATCTAGGTTGTTTTTCTTATAGGATGTAGAGTTGATAGGGGCAAAATAGCAGATTGCAAGAAATATCCTATTGGTTGTAGAATCAAAGATCTCAATCCAAATGTACTGATTGAAGGGGTCGATTTTATGAAGTCGGATGTGAGAGGAAGCAAATTCCCTAGTATAACAGGCTATACCACCAAAACCTCTCCTCGAGGATTTCTTATTCTAGGAAGACCAAAGAGTGAACCCTTCAAGATGAGGGACCCTAGATTCGTCATGCTCCCAAGTTTCAACTAAAAGAATAAGATCAATATCATTCGGGATCGAACTTAACATAGTACCTTTACACCATGGAAAACCACGACAATTCCAAAAGAGGATCCAGAGTGATGCTATTCCCTATTTATCACTTGTGTTTGGGACTCTGTCTCTAATAATAGCTTCCTGATTCCTAATGATTGCCCATTTCCCTTCTTTTCTTGCCTCCTTGACCTTTTGTACTTCTTTCCTAAGTTCAACTTGGTCTTTGAAAAGAGATCTTCATTTATAAAGATTCCCGTTCCTTTTAGGCTTGGGAATTTCCTAAGTATATCTAATTTATGGTCATTACAACTGACCTTGACACGGATTAGTCTATGTTTATGCTCAAGTATCTTTCCTACCCTTATTACTCCGGTGAGATAAATTGTTTGAATTTGAGATTTTGTCTTTAATTGTTTTTTAACTAGTTCTAATGTGTCTTCATTGTTTTGTTTTTCTATACCAACAATTATAAGGTGTAAGGCTCTTTTGTGGCGCTCATGGTCTAGAACAATTAGTTTATTAGTTTCTTCTTTTATGGGTTTAATATCTAATTTATTCTCTGTGTTTATTTAGGACTAAGTTACTATGTAGTTGTTCTTGTAGATTTTTAATCTAGCTTTTCAAAGTGCCATTTTCTTTAACCATTGCTTGTTTGCTATCTTCGATTTCTTGAATTCTACCTTTGATTCCTTGGAGTTCAGAGTGAGAGTATTTTATTTTCTAATGGTTTGTGGTTATTGTCAAACATTGTAGTTAATTATAGTTTAAAATATTTTTCTCTTTCTTCTTTTGGTCTTTCTAAGGATTCAATGTACTCATAAAGACTCTCTAGAGTAATCTTACTTGGTCTCCCTTTGCTAAAGGGTGTTTTATAAAGGTGTGGTGAAGTACTCATAATGGAAATAAACAAAACTTAACAAGAGGAGAGTAAGTGGGAACGTATGCACCTATCAGAGTTATCTGCAACTGTGTTTGTAATGCAGATTTAATTGGATAGAATGTTTACTGTAGTCCTCTTCAATCTACTTCAATATTATTATAAATATCTTATCATTCTATTTTTGTGTAAATAATTTGAGTTGTTGTGAGGTTTTAAATCTATTTATACATTTAACAATGCATTTCAACTTATTCAATTTTTTATTTCCATCGAACTTAAATATATTTAATAAAATTTAATTTCATTTTCTTATTAATTTATACATATTGATTAAGATTTATATATTTTTTGATAATAATAATGTCTGTCCAATTATCTTAAATTAATTATTTAATTAATATTATATTTTTATTAATGTAGGTAGCTGAAACAAATTAGAATATACAACATCACATGTGATCAAAGTCAAAGGGGATCAGTAGCACAAAATAAAAACCATAAATGGATTGCGACACTGATGGAAATGGTAGATAATGTATTATTGAACTGATCATATTAGCTACAGGCAACAGAACCCACAAATGGAAATTGTCAAAAATGAATTACAGATCACAGAAACCATAGATTGACCGCATCAAATGGAAATTATCAAAAATGGATTACAGAAAATTGTCAAAATTGGATTTGAAATTTTTTCAAAGCTACAAATCATGCCTGACCAATTTTTAGGTCTACATGTTTAGGATTGGAAAACAAGATGCAGGAGAGTTTAGGTATACATTATCTTACTAAATATTGAAACAGATTGGAACACAAGTGGAACAATTTTTTATCTTTTATTTTTTTATTTTTTATTTTTTAATATGGCAATCAGTAACTGCCCGTTCTTAATCTATGGGGAGGCCTAGGTTCAATCCTGATAGCTACCTCTATAATACCAGAAGTACATCCAACCACCTGCAAATTGGGTACACAAAACAAGCAATTATTAGATATACATTATTAGAATATGAAAATTTAAATATATATTACTTAAAATTTAACACAAAATTTATAAACTAACTTCCTCACCTAACTATTAAAACATATTCTTAAAACCAAAAAAATAAATTACAAACCACTGAACAGACAAATAGACCACATCAAATGGAAATGGTAAAAAATGGACCACTGAACCGAGAGAATAGGACTTGCACCGATCACATTAAATGCAAAATAAAATATCACAATGACCCAACGACGTTACAGAATCAGTAGCTATGTGTTTACAATTACTGGTAAATCACATTTTCACAATTAATATCCATGTGGAAGCAGCAGCTGGAGGGTCTCACACGTCTTGTCAATGGCAGAGAGACTTTCCAGTTCACGCTCATGGCATGGACATGCAACATGTCCACCGAAGAACTTGCGTACCCGTCAAGGACATCTAATGAATGATGTCACTTAAAAAATTCTGATTGGGTTGTTATATATACTCATATGCAGTATACTCATTAAATATATTTTTATATCAGTTGGCAATGGAGTTCTCGGCTGTGTCTGCTGTAACGTTAGGGGTGGTGGCTGTGGGAATGGCTGTGCTCTTCTGGCCTTCTGGGCGTGCCTCAGGTCTGGGTAGGAAGAGTTTGGAAAAGAAACATGTGGTGATAACTGGAGGATCCAGTGGTATTGGGCTTGCAATGGCCAAGGAAGTGATTCTGCAGGGAGGTTTTGTTACTTTGATATCCAGAAGCTCTGCTAATCTTCAGCTTGCTGTTGAAAGCATTGTCAAAGATCTGTCCTGTGATCCAGCTAGAGTATTATCAAAGGTATGCCATCTTCTGTTCCCTGGACACTGTTATGTTGTTCTTAACTTTAATAAGAGGCAAATAAAGCAGTCATCATTATTTCAATGGTATATTTTGAGATTAGATGTACAAAATTTGTTCTTCTATTAAATTTCAAAATATCTTCAAATTTTAGGTTTAAAATGAAATAAACATAATTTTCACTTACAAGTTTATATTATATTATATCCATCTGCATCTAGGTGTTGTCAAGTTTTTCTTTCTTTATGAATCTGCAGCTGGGTGTTGTCAAGTTTTTCTTTCTTTATGAGTCTAGGTTCTGTTTGAACTCATTTTGATAAAGGAAGAAGATCTGAGATTTGTACATTTAATGTATTAACATTTTTTTATAATATATATAATGAAGTTTTGCAGCTAATAATAATATAGCTATCTATATATTATAATAATATATTTAATTTTGTTTTTTTTCTTTAAAATATTTAATTATAAATTCCATTGATTTTAGTTTTAGTGATCTGTTCATTTTTTTTCCAGTTACAGAAGTTCGACATTTTTCATAAATTATATATTAAAATTTTTAATTAATTTTTGTTGAAAAATTTTTATAAAAATTGAGAAATTATAGCTTAAATTGTGAATTTTAATTATATATTAAAATGATTTTTTAAAAGTAATTTTTTTAGTCAATTTTGTTTAAAATCAAGTAAATTATTTAAGAATCACAAATTTGTTGTTAAGTTTTGAAATGCCTTAAGTAGGTTTTCTAGATCTTTAATCTATTTATGTATTTAAAAAGAGCATTTTAAATAAGAAAAATCACAATCTTTATTGAGATTGGATTTCCCTCCATCTACCTAAAAAACTATTTCATCTATTAGTTAGACTTGTCTATTTAAAATAATTAAAAATAGAATTTTCAAAAACAATTTATTTTTATATTGAAAATATAATTTAAGGTACAAAACATTACAATCTTACTGAAACTCTCCTCAAACTTGGGAGTGAGCCTGTTTTTTAATTGAGCTAGCTTGTGGATATATAAATGGTTTTGATTATATTCACTTTTTTTAAACAACCTGAAAAGTTATCATAACTCACTTATCAAACCAGTAGCGGGGACAACCCTCTGCACCACACCATTTCTAATTATCCTTTAGTACTCTATAATGGGTAGACATACTCTTTCACTCTTTTTAGATGTCTCTGGGTCTTGGGCCACACTAACCCTTAACATGGTTGGATTTTTGCCCACAGAGTTTTGAACCAATAACCCATCGTGGATTGCAGTAACACCCAATCACCATTTATTCTATACCCATAAACTTTTTAAACTGATTTTTAGTTTAGGTAATGTACACATATATACATATCTTTTTGTTCTTTTATAATATATATTGTAAATAAAATATTTTCAAATTTAAGCCACCACTTTGCAAAAAATATTTTCACCTGTTTTTTATAAGGCAACCAAAACCAACTTTAAAATCTTATATACTTAATTTATTATTATATTTTTGAATAAGTTTTTTCATATTATATCATATTGTTATTTGTTTTTTTTAATATATATATATATATGCGACAATATATCAACACACCAGTACTATTTTGTATATACAATTTTATAATAAAATATGTAAATGTTGTGATATTTTTATGATATATTAAAGAACAGAAAAATATCTCCATATCAATTAATTTGTATGGATTATGTTGCACGAAATTTCTACGAACTTGAGTTTTTGGATCTTACACTTACTCAAAACTCAGAAACTTAGCAGAAACTTGACTAAACTTAGCAGAAACTTGACTATCATGTAATCATTTATGAAAATTAATATATATTTGTTTTTTTTTTAAAATTATCATATATATAAATCTTATTCCAACCATTTTTTCTTGCAAAAATAATAAGTTATTTACTTTTACTTATATATATAAAGTTTCAGCTGATGTTTTGGTCGAAGTTATTTTTTGAGAGATGATATTTCTAAACTTACATATTTGGAAAACTCTAAAATCTTTAGGTGTTTCGGCTAACGTATTGGTCGACGTTTACGTTTCCATTTATGAGAGGTGATATTTCTAAACGTGCTCGTTTGGAAAACTCTAAAACGTTCAAGTGTTTCTTGCAACTTAAGTATGGAGTAGAGTTAACCATTACCTACTTCACTCCATACACAAGAATCTGCAATAAACATCAATTCATGTAACTTATTAATGTATATCTTGCAGCGTATTTAATTATGTTATGTAATTGCTTTACTTTGCCCACTAGATTCTACCACTAGTTCTTCAACAGCACATTGCAGAAATAATAGAAACTGTACAAATACATAAATTCAACTTCAACCAAAAAAGGTTGAACTCTGTACCTGAGACATGATAGAAAATGCCCTTGATGCAGGTTGCAGATGTAAGTGATTTTCGGGCAATAACCCAAGCAATCCAAGAGGCTTTTCAGTGGAAACCTATCGATGTCCTTATTTGTAATGCTGGTTTAACTCGAGGTGGACAATTGGAGAATCAAACCGTTGAAGATATGGACCTGGTAGTCCGAACTAATCTCAATGGATCGGTTTACCCAGTCCATGCAGCTCTGCCCTTGATGAAGGAACGCAGCAAGGAACACCCAGGATCCATTGTTTTCATCGGCTCCCAAGCATCTCTGGTGAGAAAATTTCAACTCATAGAACTATAACACTACTCTCATTCCCTGCTTTGTTGAGGGTTCCTGTATTTGGATATCATGTTTTAACAATGGCTGTGCATGGCAGTTTGTGTTTTATGGGCATAGTGTCTACACAGCAACTAAATTTGCAGTTAAAGGCTTTGCCGAGGCTTTGAGGCTCGAATTGTTACCATATGACATTAGTATCAGCCTCGCTTGCCCAGGGTTTGTTGACACTCCATTTCTCGAGGAAGGTACCGAATTCTGAACTTTTGCTAACAATTATGTCTGATTTTGAATTTGATATTTTAGTTATCTTTATCTCTATCGTTAATTCTGAAAATATTTCTTACTATATGCATGATCGAAGGACTGATAAACCATATTACACCATGCAATTTTCGAAATATCTGACCCTTTTTTAAGATTCTAAAATATTTTTGAAATAGACAATCTAATTAAGTTCTGTAGTAATATTTTTATGTTATTTCTCATTAACATTGAAATATTTAACGATCTTTATATCTATTAGGATTAGATTTAAAAAATAAATCTGGGATGTTTATATTAATATGTATTGTAATTGGATTTAAACTAGCCTAGATTCATCTTAACTTAAGACCTACAAAACACAAGAAGGAACCAAATATGCTTTGCATGTCAAGAAATTTGATATCTCTCAGATTTTGGTAGATCTGAAATTAAGACGATCTAGGTTGTAAAAGAGTTAGAGTTTTGCATATCAATAGATTTGATATCTCTCAGATTTTGGTAGATCTGAAATTTAGATGGATCTAGGTTGCTATAGTTATTAATTTATGTT
>APFE030148265.1:0-52567 GCA_000404065.3 Pinus taeda
TAAGACCTCAGTCTTTTGTCATTGGTGACAAAATTTCCTTTTACTTGTTGGATAACTAGGTCTGAGTCTCCTAGGATTAAAACTTTTATGGCTTGTAGGGATTTTACTACCTTGAGGCCTAGTAAGAGAGCTTCATATTCAGCCATATTGTTAGTGCACCTAAAGTTCAGCCTATAGGCTCAACCCTCTGCATGGTTGTTCTGTTTGTTGTGTATCTAAACTCCAGCTCCTACCCCTAACTTGTTTACTGACCCATCAAATTCAAGGAACCATAGGATCTCTTGTTCTAGGGGAGACTTAATAACTTCTCTATGGTCTGGGATTGTGAGCTAAAGTTCTGGTTCTTCATTTAGTTTGTCTTTTAGAACAGTCTCATCACTTGATTGGATCATCTTTATTTCTGGAGCTGCAACTTGTTCATTAAAGTCCTGATCTTGTTTCAGTGTCTTGGTATCATCATCATTTGCAAGACATGAATTATCATTATAGAGAATATATGAATCTATGTCAGAATGGAAAGCATATATGGGGAAATTTTGAGGCTTTTCTTCACTACTGACCATGTATTTCATGAGTGACTCTCTATATAGTCTCTTGGGTTGACCAAAGACTGTGATTGTAGCATATGACATGTCTAATTGTAGGGACCCTTGAAGTTTAACCCCCCATGATCTTGACAACAACATTCCATATTTGGGTGGAATATCAGCAACGACAACATCCATTAAGATTGTTTTATTTGGATATTGGACCAGGGATACACACAAGTCTTTTATCAAGCCTAAACACTTGACTTGGCTGGAATCAAATGAGAATAGGTCCTTATATGGTCTAGTAATGTCTAGATTCAGCCTTTCCATGATTGACTTTGGCATTAGGTTATGAGAGGCACCTAAGTCAAACATTGCATTGTGTAGTATCTTATCATGGATATGCAAACTAACATAAAAAGGTAAGATCCCTGTGCCTGCTATTTTTCCATCAACCTCTGGACGAAACAACAATTCTGGGGTGTCATCCAACACATTGACATTGTCTTTGTTTCGAGTGAGTTGGAGGGACTTCTTAATCTGTTGTTTGTATATGTCATGCTTGGCTAGTTCTGCAAGAGGGATGGCTACTTTCAGCTTGCCAATTTCAGCTTCCAAGTCAAAGGGTTTTTCAGATTGAACCTTAGTGTTGTGGGTGACCACCTTTTCTTTGTTTAGTAAGTTTTCTTCTTGATCCTTGTCTTGATCTTGGGGCTTGTGTTTTTCATTCACCTCTTGAGGCATTTTACTTGGATTAGGTTGTAAAGATGATGCATCCAGTGGCCTTTGTGTTGAGGGAAGTTGTTCAGTAACTTCTTCAACAGTTACCTCTTTTGTAAGTGAATCAGTTGTGTTAATTGGTTCTGTGACTATGGCTTTCTTAGGCTGCAACCTGTCCTTCATTTTTTCAGGCTGTGTTATGTTTACAGTCCTACTTCTTAGTTTGTATTGTTTATGATCTTCATAAACAGCTGTGTCATAGCCTTGTTTGAAGTCAAAAGACTCACCTGACTTGGTTTGGAATTGTTCAGTGTCATCATCTTTATGATCTTCTTGACTTAGGAAAACTTGGTGCTGATCATTAAGGCCCATTAGGTTGATGTGGGTGTCATCCACTTGCTCTCCTGAAGTGGATGTTTCAACATAATTTTCCTGGAATGGAGGTCTTATCTCTGGGTCAGAATTAGCCTTGCCAACATTTGGGTTTTGATTTCTCCTAAAGTTTGGATTTCTGTTAGGGTTGTTTTGAGGTGCTTCCCATGACGCTTTTCTCTCAACTGATTCCACTCTATCACCCAATCTCTTCATACCATTAAGTATTGCATCAAGTTTTTGATCAAAGGCTGAGGGTTCTTCTTTGTATATGGTTCTTTTTTCCAATCTTGCCCTGTTTCTTTTAGCAATCAGGTTGGCTTCTACTGTAACAGCAACTTTTTAGGCATCTTGGAGAGTCTCAGGTGCTCTTTCCTTTAGCTGATATGCCATGTCAGGATCAAATCCATCAGGGAATTTGTATAAGGCCAAATCAGGAGGAGGTCTTAAGTTCTAGGGTATTGCATTGTATACATTGTTGAATCTGGCACAATACTCCAGAACGGTCTCTTGAGGACCTCTCTTAATCATGTCATATTCACCAAGTATGTGCAGGGGATCTTTCTTTTTCTCCCATCTGTTAGTAAAGGCTTGGTAAAGCTCATCAGGGGTTGTTATGGTATTTACAGGAAGTGACCTAAACCAAGTTCGGACATCACCCGTTAGGCTTTGGACAAAAATTCTCATCCTCACACTATCATCATCTATCTCATAGTTCTCAAAGTGATCCTGCATCCTCCTGGTATGTTGAATGGCAAAGTAAGGGCCAGTGGAGTCAAAGTATGAGATTTTGGCTTGGTAATCCTAAGGTAAAGCTGCAGGATTAGCAGGTAATTGCAGAGGTGCATATCTGTTAGCCATGTTTACAAAGTTTGGGGTATTGACAAGGGCAACTGGGACAAAAGGAACAATGGGTACCACAGGGGTAACAGGTGTAGCAGAACCTAGAGTGTTGGTCAAGGGAGTATGTGCAGTGGATGAAGATGTGGGAGGGGGGCTTTGGGATGTGGATGGTGAACTAGGGGAACTGGGGTTGGACCGAAAAAGAACCTTGATTGGAGTGGGAATGGGGTTGGGGTGAACTGTCTCTGGACTTAAGTCAGTAGGCTTATCTGGCCCTAGCTGCTTCTTAACAAATTTAGGGATTGTGTTAGGATTTTCAAAGACAAGGGGTGGATTTGGGTCAGGATTTGACCTAGTGTACCAAAGATTCTTCTTGGGAGCCAGTTTCTAAACTAGTTTTTTGAGTTTTTCAAGAAAATTTTATGTCTGCAAGGACTGGACAAGATTTTGAAATGGCTATATATATCTCAAAGCTAGTATGAAGATTGACTGAATCAACTCTTCCCTAAAGCTGTTAGTGTTTGAACAGAAAAAGTTTTGAAGGCTTCTTGACTAATATTCAGGTTTAGAGTGTAGCTTTAGGAGATATATAGTAATTAGAAAATCCTAAAGAAATCCCCAGTAGAGTCGCCATTTATGTTAACACCCAGGTTGTTCCCTTTGACTCCCAAGGGAATACGGCCAGGGTAACCACTAACCAATTTTTGGATTACAGCTTCTAGCCCAACTGTAATCAGAGAGGGCTCTCTCTTGAAGGTTTGTCTCTGTTATGTGGAGATTTTAGGCTAGTTATGAAATAAGGGTTTTGGTTTATGTTTGGTTGGAAGGATATCTTTCTGTACCTAAAGTGGAAATCTACAGATAATGTTAGTTCATTGGGAAATGGAGTCTGTGGCTACTGGTTATTGAAATTTTGAGTTTGAGCAGCTGGGATTACAGGGCCATTTAGATACTTCATAAAACAAACTTGAAATTATGATGGTGAAATAAAAACAACCTGTGAAAAGAAATTAAGAATTTTTCACCAAGCTGGGGTGTGAGAAAGAGATATATTCTTCAGGAGCAAAATTTGAATTCCTGAAACAATAATCACTGTGAAAGATATAGCGTGAAAGGGTAGCAATTAAGAATTACACCTTTATTACTATAACTGAAGAAAACAATTATAATAGCTTAGATTGAGTTCAGGGTAATCTGTGATTAAATCCTAGAACTATACTTTTTCCTTGCCATTAACTGTAAAGCACAGAAGCATGAAAGAGATATGAATGATAACAAAACACATAACAAAGAGTTGTAAAGAAAAAATTATTGTGCCATGAAATACGTAGGAATCCTATAACTTTCAGCTAAACACCACTATGCATCAAAACAACTCAGAGCTTTGGAAATTCCACCGCCTTTGTATTACTTCTCTGAGAATTTACAGTAAAAGAACTATATCAAAGATCTCAATAACATCCAACCTCCAACCCCTGCAAACTTATGCGAGGGGGATTATATAGAAGTGTTTCATACAAAATATCTCAGGCATTGAGTCACCTGAGAAATAAAATATCTTCATTAACTCGTACAGAAATAGTAGACAAGAAGTTATTGCAGCTTTCAATACAACATAAATGCTCTTTAATTTTGTCAGAAGATTTCGACCTTTGGAGGTCACTGAGTCGGTTGAGCGCTTTGTTATAACTGATGAATGACATGTCTGTGCAGCTTTGTCCTCCTGTAGCTTTTCGGCCCTGTCACCTGTAACTGTCAGTGCTGCTGTGGTGGCCGAATGGTTGTGCTGAGTTGGCTTAGCCTCTCTCTGCATACATGCTGATATATCAAAATTTTCCCGTGCACGACAACTTATATATTTCAAATGGAAAAAACATAATTATTGGCTTTGGTTTAGCAGTAATTGTATCAAACTATTCCAGACTTCCTGTGTGGTCAATTGATGCCTCAAAATTGCCTCTATGGTCTCATCAGCCTCGATATATTTATAAAAATTGGGAGGCTCATCAAACAAGTGATTGATTTCATTCATAATAAAGAATAAGCTCTCTACCCTGTTGAAAAGGGTCTGTCCTGATGCTGGCCCTGATTCTGCTGATGTGCTGGCCTTTTCTGCAATCTGACTTGTACTAAAGGTGTTGACCCTCTTAGCATAATTTTCATGGGAAAGCAATCTTCCTGAGGTGCCCATCAAGCTAGGAAGACCTCTGTTCTGCAATGCTATGAACTTGTCTTGGATTTTATTAATGTCTGCCTGCATATCCTGGCTTCTTCTCTCTAAGGTCTGTACCAGGTTTCTTAGTGGCAGTTCCCATTTTGACCAGCTGAGAGCTTGTCCTGTAATTAAGCACATTTATCATTCTGGTGGCAGCCTCGGGCATACTGCCTAGAGATGCCCTTGCTCTTTGGATTTCCCTATGTGCTTTTCCAATGAGCCCCATTTTCTCATGAATGGCCTCAATGTATTCCCACTGGTCTGTGATGGATTGGCCAACATTGGCCCATAGGATTCTCTTGAGCTCAGTTGTTACTTTGTCAACTGTGAGCTTTTTTTCTAGCTCATTTATCCTCCTTTTGAGAGTCTTTACCTCTCTTTCTCTCTTAGCTACATTTTGCTTGGGTTTATCATATTTTTCATTGAGCTTAGCCAAAGTTTCTTTGGCTTGATTCAGCTCTGACATTTGGGCCTCCAAGACCTGAATTTCATTTCTGAGCTTCTGCATATCAAGACTTTCAGCCTTCCCTTTTTTTGGTGCTGAGGTGGAGGGTGCTACTTGCTCTGTCTGCTGAATGGGAGGGGCAGTGGTTTGAGGATCTTCTTCCAGATTGACTATTTCTGGAGGAGGCTGTGAAGTTTGGCCTACCTCTTTCTATTGTAATGCTGCCTGAAGTGTAGCCTCTGATTCCTCCAACTTTTCTTTTGTTTGGATGAGCTGTTTATACAGTGTTACCAGCATAGCTGCTGCATCCTTGTCATGTCTTAGCTGGGCAAATTCTTCAGTTTGGGGATGAAGAGTTGCTGGGATCTTGATCATTTTCCTTAATGCTGCCATATTAGCATCCCTTAGTTTCAACAGCTCCTGCACTACTTTGACATCCTTAGGATCGTGCCCAAGCTCTATTATGATGTCCCCCAATGCTTTGATCCTATTGTCCTTTGCTTGAGAGGATGCTCTTTCCAACTCAAGTTGTGCAGTTGTATTATTTAGGCTATTTTCTAGCCTGTAGTTCACCAATGTTTTGACTGCCAAGGAGGCATATACCATCTCAACCATTTTCTTGTGTAATTCAATCTGATCCATCAAGTGGATGTCCTTGGCAAGGACCTCAAGGTTGGTCCTGATATAATCTGCAGATGACTGTGGCTGCTGCATGGCTGGCATGAAATGGCTCATGATCATTTTGCCCTCATGGACATCATAAGCAGACAAGTCTTTGCTGGTTGGTGGGAGCCATTTTCAACAAATGATTGTACAATTGTAACCTTATGGGCTCATTCCTCTTCTTTATGTCCTTGAACTGCTGCTTGATGCTCTGTTCACCTCCTCTTTGTTGGCTTGAGGAGCTAACTTCTCCTCCTGCTGCCCTCTCTTGTTCCTGCTGGAAGGAACTTGCTGAGGCCTCCATGCTAGGTAGGCCCATGCCTGAAGATTTCCCTATTGGCATTTCTTCCTCTGAAAAAGGATTTAATCTTTGCCTCTTTTCCCCTTGAGTTGTTGATGTAGTGAGGGGAGTCTCTCGGTCCCTTTTCCTGCTTATGTCCTCTCTTTGTGGGGTCTGGAGGATTGAAGCTTCAGCTCTTGTTTCTTGCCTAGGAGGCACCATTTGTGTTGGGTGCTGCTCAGTGACCATTGGGGCCTCTGCTGTTTGCTCTTTTTGCACTGGATCCTCCTTTTCTTGCTGTTGTACATGTTGTTGTTGTTGTACCTGTTCTTCCTGAAGGGGCTGCTCTTGCTCCATCTCTTTCTCCTTGCCTTTGCTGGAGGCTTGATCTGTAGTTTTGACTGCCTCCTGATGTGCTGTGGAGGATGAGGCAGCTGCTCCCACTTGAGGGCTTGTAAGAGCGAATACCTGTGCAGGAAGTTCTAATTTAGCCATCTTAAGGAGATTTCTTCTTGCTCTTTCATTTAGTTCTTCCTGTGTGACAGGTTCCTCTAATGTGCCTCTTTTCCATTTTGTTTGATTTGCATATTGTTCTATGTGAGGCAACCTTACATGATCATAACTGGAAAGCCTATATTTGACCCTTCTTAAGGTTATGAAGTGATTGGGGTCATAAGGTTTCCAGAGGAAACTGGTCTTTAGGCCAAGGCCTTCTAGCATTCTGTCAGCCTCTTGCCAGCCTTCCTCCCTTTTGTTTAAAACAAAGTGGCCCAGTTGGTTTTTCACCTTCAGCTGTGCTTTCTTGCCTTTGCCTAAAAATTTCTTTACATCAGCATTCCCAAACTGCCTGAAGTATTCAAGGGCAAACAATCTCATGGGCACATATTTGGGCAGCCTGTATGGGGGTAACTCACAACCATATATTCTGATAACGGTGTAGTTTTGGTAAAAATACCAATCCCCAATGCTGTATACTTTGGACAACTGAAGGATCCTCTGCATCTCATCTGTTAGTCTTGGAGGAGGTGAGCTCAGGAACAGAGACATGGTTGGGTGGATGAAAAGGTCTGTAAACTCAAAGTAAGTGTATGCAGAATAGGCTCTGCAGTGAAAAATTGAGGTCCAATACACTACTGACCTTGAATTTCCTTGTGCATCCACTCTTTTCACACCAAAAGAGAATTTCTCATGTTGATAGTATAAAATTAGGTGGTAGATGTAGGAGGAGTATCTGAACACCTTTTACCTTGATAGGTTCATAAATTGCTCATGCATTTTGTCTGATATGTAGGTGGCATAGTCATAGTAGATTGGAGTTTTGCCAGGGGAAAACATGAGCATCATTACCAGTACAGTTTCATCAATATACTCAATTGAGTTATAACCCAGAATGGGACTGATCATATCTGCAAGGTCCTTGCCCAATGGGTTGAGGTAACCATGAAAAATGGGAGGTTACTGCACAGTATCAGAATTAATAAATAGTTGGTTCAGCTTTGTGGTCTGAGCATCTGTCAACATCTTATCTCCTTGATTTATCAGATCAAACAAAGATAGAGGAACCGATTTCTTCTCATTCTTGAATTGCAGCATCTCTCTGATGGCCTCAGGGGTAATGTAGAAAACAACTGAGCCTGAAGGGTCAAGCACAGCTCTCTGAGTGGGATCATAACATTCAGCACAAAGGTGAATTAGGTCGGGGAATTGATTGACCTAAGGAAGCTTGAAGATTGGGAGGAAGGAATCCCAAATGCCCAATACATCTGTTCCAGTTTCATGTTTGGCCTTTAATTCATTTAACAGGTGGAGGTGGAACTTGCTTTTTATTAGGAATTCCTCTAAGATTTGGTAATCCAAATCTGCTAATGCCTGCCACTCCAACTCTCTCTGAGGGGCATTCAAAGGGGAAATATTGAGGGCCACAGGTGCTACTGGTGTATCCGTAGTTACTTCAAACTTTGTTTTATATGTGAATTGGTGTTACTAGGCTGAGTAACAGAAAAGAGTATTTCTTGGAAGAAGGGGTGAATTGAGAAACAGAGGGCGATAGGGTAAACTGCAGCAATTGAAATACTGCACACAACACTGAAGAGAGGGAAAATACTTGTGTTCAACAGAGTTCTTTCATAGTAATTAGGTGTAGGTTCGAGTTTCCTGTTCACGACTGCACGAACTGAAAATGGGTTTTTGTGAAAGCTTTGGTAACAAGGCTTAGCCAGTGAATTTCAACCCTTCAATTTCAAATGGGAACTAGGTGTAGGGGATTTGCCGGTGAATTATGTGTTTTTTCTGTGTTTCAAGTCAATTTCAGCTATTTGCAGACAAAACCAGGTGCAGAGAGGATTAACAGAGATAAATACCTGGTATACTGATAGTCCGGGTCACAAATGCAGGTGGGTTGGCGCGCCGATGGTCTCCAGGTTGAATTTAGCTGGTTGGCGCAAGCTTGGACGTGAAATGCATGCAGAAGACAATAGAGGCGTTTTTGCAAAAAGTGCAAAAAACACGAAAAATTGGCCAAAATATGGATTTTTGGGATATTGGCGCCTTTTTCGGATGACGTCAGCATGACGTCATTAGGTGGGGTCAGGGTCGGATGATGTCAGCATGACGTCATTAGGTGACGTGGCTGCTTATGAGTGGTCCACGGGGATGGTGAGGTGGCGAACAGGTGGAGCAATGGTGGACGGGGGCGCGGACGCGGTGATGACGTATCAGTGACGCTGGCAGTGACGTTGGCAGGTGGATTAGTGGAAACCGGAAACCGCGGGTGGTATCATATCACACCGCTTTTGATACGGAAGTGGAGTTGTCAGAGGGGGCTCCGATACGCTGTGGGGACGACGCGTGGCCGAGGCCTGACGTCACCCTCTGTCAGATATCGGATGCTATCTTTCGGACGTCGGGGCCGGTCCGATATCCACACGAGCCATTGGATGAAAAGCGCCCGATCAGATGGTCGATGGGCCAATAACCTGTCCGGACGATACAGCGTTGGGCGGGCAATAAAAAATGATTTTTCGTGGGATTTGTGCCCCGCGGGGCCTTTAGAAATATTAACGAATTTGTATGGTTTTCCAATGTTTATTTATAAAATCGCGCAAGGCATTAAAACTTTGGATAAGTCGGGAAAATGGTTTTTCAATGTATTTTTGTATAAAATCGCAAATAGGTCCCAAACTTAGGATAAGGCGGAAAAGTGGGTTTTCAACATATTTTTGCCTTTTGAGTGGGTTTAAGGGTGAAAATGGGTTTTTTCCAAGGTTACTTAGGCAAAATGAAGGGTTGAATAGGTAAATGAGTTCTGAAGGAGAAAAAGAGGTAATGCTTGGGTTCTTAAACTGACCAGATGGCAATTTGATTCCCTAGTGGTGAACATATGGCTATAATGCCAAGGGGGGGATATTTATAGAATGCTTGGGGTTTATACACCATGGTGTTATAATAGTAGGGAAAGGGTGACATAGGAAATTAGATAATAGAAGTTAAGGGTTAATATGGAGGGAGAAGGTGAATGAGGAGTGATATCACTAAGTTTATTTGAAAACAACTTAGCTTAGGGAGTAGATCAAAATGAAAAGAATTTTGCACAAGAAATGTGGCTCTTAAAGGAAACCAGAACCAACATAAAACCTTGAATTCTTTCACAAACACAACTAGTGTAGGGATGTTAGTAATGAGTGTAAAACAAGGAAAAAGGAAGTTAGACATGCTCCATTGTGTTGTTTTCCTTATCTTGACTAGCAAGATTTAGTTTGAAAGGAATACCACTTCTGCAACCCCATCTACCTACCCATCTACTTGCCTAGCATTTTTTGTTTCTTCTTGGAGGGTGCACTTGGACTTGCAGACCCTTAGGTGCCTTTTCTTTTCCATTGGCTTTTTCTTTTGATTGCCTATTTAGCACTACCCTTATTGCTTCAAAGGCCCCAGATTAAGCAGTTGAGAACCTTAGTTTCTCTGCCTAACTATTGGTCTGCCAAGATTAAACAGTTTGGACAGACTTCTTTCTCTATTCTACAACAGAAAATTGAAACATGGCATGATCCAGATTAGACTGTTGGACCATCCATCAAAATTTAGTAAACATGAAAGCATGTACACACCTTGCCTTGTCTTGGAAATATGGGATCTTTGTATCAGCAAAGCAGAGCATATTTGGCATTTGAATTTGCCAATCATGAAATATGAAACCTATTGGTATAGGTATCCAACAGCAGACATCCTTGCTAGGTTTGGAATGTTGCTATCTAGGTCATGGGGGGCTAAATTGGGGGGAGTTCTGAAATTGGATTTTACTTATGCTATCATACCAATCTTTGGTGGAGAAGAGAGAAGGTTGTATAGAGAAACAATATTTGTTAAAATAATCACAAAGAACGGAGCAAGTAATTCACATGTGTACAGCCAAGAAAAATATGATTTTTCTTGTTTCATGCTGCATGACAATGCAGAGTTGGCTGAAGATAATTAGAGGCAACTTACTTCAGCCTGTGTAAATACAGAGCTGCAAACAAAAAGGGTGTGGAAGTGCTTCTTTGATGGAGCCTATTCTAAAGAAGGAACAGGTGTTAGTTTCCTTTTAATTACACCTAGAGGTAATATGATCCCATTTTCTTTTAAATTGGAGTTTGAAGCAACTAATAATGTGACAGAGTATGAATCCTTGATCATTGCTTTTCAAACAACAAAACAAATGGGAGTCCAGTCAATTTCCATTTTTGGATATTCAGAGCTAATTATAAAGCAAATTAAGAACCATTGTCAAACAAAACACCCTAGGCTCATGACATATAGAAAGGAAGTGTAGGATTTAGTTGAGAATTTATTTGAGGCTTTCAACATATAGTTCATTCCAAGAGATGGGAACAGATTAGGAGACTCCTTGGTTGTGGCTACCAATACCTTTATGCCTCGTATAAATCCAAAAATGAGATATGAGGTTGAAACGAGGCATAGGTCTTCTGTTCCAGATAAGATAAAACACTGGGAGGTTTTTGAGGATGATCAAAAGATTAAGGAATTCTTGGCTATGATTGAAGATTTTCAGGACACCGAAATTGATCAAGATGGAGATGAAACAATAGAAGGTAAAAAAGTAAGTGGTTTTAAAAATTCCATAGTTAATCAAAAAATCATTCAATTGAAAGATAATATTATGCCAAGAGGACTTGTCCCTCTTGAAATACTTTTTAACTCCAATGATGTAGTTATTAGTTCAGAGAAAGTTTCACAGGATGAGCATATTCAAGATCACAATATTGGAACCCAGAAGGAGACCAAGTTAGTCAAATTATTTAAAGGAGTTCCACTTAATTATAAGGAGAGATATATTGAGCTTTTCAGGAAGTACACCAATGTTTTTGCTTGGTCCTACGAGGATCTCAAGACATATGATGTGAGCATTATTCAACACAAGATTCCCTTGAAAGAAGGGATTAAACCATTTAAGCAAAAAATCGAGCAGATCAATCCTTTGCTTTTACCATTGATTGAGAAAGAAGTCAAAAAGCTTCTTGATACCAAGATAGTTGTTCCACTCCGATACTCTGACTGGGTGGTCAATTTAGTACCTGTAAGGAAGAAAAATGGAGAAATAAGGCTATGTGTGGATTTTAGAAATCTGAATAGGACTTCCTTAAAAGATAACTATCGATTACCTAAAATGGATCATGTGTTGCAGAAGGTAACTAGATCATTCAGGATGTCAATGCTAGATGGGTTCTCTGGGTATAACCAAGTGGCTGTTGATAAAGAGGATCAGAAAAATATTGCCTTCACAACTCCGTGGGGAACCTTTATGTATGCTTGAATGCCTTTTGGGTTGATGAATGCAGGTGCAACATTTCAGAGAGCTATGGACATTGCATTTGTGGGTGATAAGTTTGTAGTGATATACTTGGATGATATCATTGTTTTTTCTAAATCAGATAATGAGCATCTCGACCATCTTAGAAATACTTTTGAGAAATGTAGAAAATTTGGGCTTTCTTTGAATCCTAAGAAATCTATTTTTTCTCTAGAAGAAGGAAAATTGTTGGGGCATATTGTTTCTAGAGATGGAGTCAAGATAGATTCAACAAGGGTGCAAGTTGTGCAAAAAATACCCCTGCCCAAGAGTAAGAAAGACATTCAAAAATTTCTGGGAAAAATAAATTTTTTAAGGAGGTTATGCTGAAATTGTAAAAGAGATTACCAATATGTTGAAGAAGGAATGAAGTACATTGGACCAAGGAAGCCAGAGAGTCATTCTCCAGGATCAAAGAAGCATTACAAGCAGCTCATGTTTTAATTAGCCTTGATTATCAAAATCCCTTTCAAATTTTTTCATTTGCATCACTTAATTCAATAGCTGTTGTTTTGTTACAGAAAAATGATGAAGGAAAAGAGTAGCCAATTGCTTTCTTTAGCAAGATCCTCAGAGATGTTTAACTCAAGTACAATATTCTTGAAAAGCAGGTATATTCCTTGGCAAAATCTCTAAAAGCCTTAGAACTTATGTGCTGTAGTCACAGATCATTGCTTATGTGACAAATGTTGCAGTAAAGGATGTCTTAGTCCATAGTGACGTGGAAGGTAAAAGAGGGAAATGGATAGCTAAGATACAAGAGTATGACATGGATATAAAGCCCACAAAGCTCGTGAAAGGGCAGGGATTGGCAAAGATGTTGACAGAGTCAAATTTTTAGGCATTGAGAATCAACTTGCCAACACTTGTAAATGAGGAAATATTTGAAGAGGGTGAAGAAAAATCAAATTCAGGCATGAAGATTGGATATAAATTTTTATGTTCAGAATGGTACAAGCACATAGTTCATTATTCATGTTTTCTCTCTTGTCCTCAGTCAATGGATAGAACAAGATATAGAGCATTAAAAATCACGGAACAACCATATGTGATTGTGGAGGGAAGATTGTATTGGAAAGATCCTGTGGGAATTTTATTATTATGTCTGACAAAATATGAATCTACAGAGACAATTAAAGATTATATTGAGAAGTTATGTGGTGGACATTACAGTTGGAAAGATACTGCACACAAAATCCTTCAAGCAGGATTTTATTGGCCCACCCTGTTTGGTGATATATATATATGTTTGTTAGAAGCTGTCAGAAGTGTCAGCTTTTTGCTGAGGAAAAGAGGTTAGCTCCCTTGCCATTAATCCCAGTCTTCATAGAGGAACCATTTAGACAATGGGGGATAGACTTTGTTGGATAGATTAACCCACCTTCAAGTGGACAACACAAGTGGGTTCTTACAACTATTGACTATTTCACCAAGTGGATAGAAGATATACCTACTAAAAAAGCAATTGACCAGGTGGTGATGAAGTTTTTAGAGGAAAACATTTTCAGCAGATTTGGATGCCCTATCAAAATCATAACTGACAATGCTCAAATGATCAATTCAATTAAGTTGGTTGCTTTTTGTCAGAAGTATAATGTCATCTTATCTCATTCAACAACTTATAATCCTCAGGGAAATGGATTGGCTAAATCCACTAACGAAACATTGGTGAAAATTCCTAAGAAAACTATTGCCGAGAATCAGAAAGACTTGGATTCAAAATTAAAGTTTTCTCTTTGGGCTGTCCGAGTGACTACAAAAAAGTCTACAGGTAAATCACCTTTTGTGTTAGTATAATAATATTTCATTCATTTTCTATCTATCTGATTTGTCCTGATGATGGACCCCCTTTGGGATTTGAAACATCGGCAGAATGAACTAGAAACTGTGGATAATCTAGATCATGAAGCTACAAACTCAAGCTCTGTTCACTAGTTAGCCTATGAAGCCTGTGATTGCAATGATCCAGGAGGAAAAATAAGAGCCCAATGCTGTAATAAGAAGGATGCATAAGGTAGTTGAATGGAGTGAAAGCATATATATGGTAAGAGATAATTTGATTATGTATCAATAAAAAATGAAGGGCATTTTTAACAGAAAAGCCAAAGAAATTGATTTTAAAGCTGGAGACCTGGTATTAAGGTGGGATACTAGAAGAGAAGATAAGGGAAAACATGGGAAGTTTGATCCTCTCTGGTATGGCCCATTTAGGATTATAGAAGCAAGGGCAAATAATACATTCTTCCTGGAGAATCTTGATGGTGAAACTTTACAGCTGCCTGTCAATGGGCAGTACCTCAAATATTATTTCCAATTCTGAAGCACAAGCATCCTGTCATTGTAGATACTCGAGTGAATTCATTGTACAATTTCCATAGAATTAAAATTGGCAAAGCAATATATGACTCCATGCCCAAGGTGAAGGCACTGATATGTGGTTCTTAGTGCTTATATGGAAAAATCATTATCCCCAGGTGGAGCCAGAAGTTGTAGCATCTATCATCGTTTAAATTTCATTTTTAATATCATCACAAAAAAAATATATCAAATATTTTGTTTTAAAAAATCAAAAGAGAATGTGAAAGTCCGAAAGCAGTGATTTATTGTATATTATTGATGGAATTCAAATCCTATGTAAGGTGGGGCCCCGACCCATATATTAAAGTTTGAGCGGTATTACAAGATTTAAGCAAGCATGGGCTCGAGAAGAGGATAAAGTGCTCTTTGGGGGAACAACGAGCACGAGTTATAACTCGAGCTCAACCCCCGCAGTTGACCATGACATCAAGGTGTTTGACTGAGATCTACGGCCTGAGATTGTTGCGGGGGTTCAAGCCCAATGAACCTCCCATACACTCCCTACCCCCGTAGCAGGCCACCCCCATCGCTTCACTCTATCTCATATCCTCCACGTCATCTACCACCCTCATTCATTACCATCCACCTCATCCACTGTACCCCGTCACTTCATCTACCATTCCATTAATTAGTTACATTAATTACACGTTTTTCCCTCTGTTTGATTATCATATGTATAAAAGACAAGCAAAGCCTTGTTACATTATTTTTTGTTTTAGTACTAAGCAACCTTGCATCTAGTTCAACACTCTGAGTCAGAAACCGTCCCGACAACTGTCACCTACAGTCACCATGGCCAGATAAGTAAGTTCCTCATCAGTTATCCATACCCCATTAATTGATGTCAAACAAGATATTTCTGATACCCTTTGCATAATTAAACATCTTTCACTATATCGAGAGGTCATCCTAAACCATAAAAGGTCTCCTATATTCATGAAAATGATTAGGTCAGGTGTTTTAGTTGCTTTTGTCCCCAGAACTCATTTATTCCTTGAATTTATTCAATGGCTAGCCTCAGCGATGTACCCCAAGAAATGTTTTGTAATGAATCACTCATGGGAGAGCGTTTTTCAAGTAACCTCACAATTAATACACCAAGCTTTAAATTACCCCGTGTCTAGAACTTACACCAGCTTTACTAAAGAATCTCTTATTTCATATTATGATAACATGTCTCCTCAGGAACTTTCTCATGTCACCTCTTTCCTGGCCCCTAGATTTGGTCAATTCTCCTTAGATGGGAATCTCTTCTCTTTAGAAATATTTGCAATTGACATGAGACCTATTTTGGAAGTAATTGCCAAGATTCTAGGAAAAGAAGACTCCAAGCAGGTGGATAAAGTTGTGCTAGGATTTTTCTACATAATGATGAAGCCAGAGATAGTACTAGACATTCCAACATTCTGGGTAGATATTATCAATACCCAATTTATGACTTTGCCTCTCACTGGGTCCTTCAAATTTCCTTTAGTCATTACTTATTTATTTCTATACCAGAATGTTGAACATTTTTTTGATTTGAGTCTAAATGTTGTTGATATCAATAAAAGGAAACAGTCAGTGGTATTCTGGACAAAACTAATAAGGGGTGATCCAAGAGATAGTGGTTTATTTGAGTTTACTTGTTTATTCCTTCTAGTGGCTTATAAAATCTTGAATGGAACCATACCCCCAACTTTTCTTCCTAAAGCTCAAGAATTTCTTCAATTGAGTAAGGATGTGAGATGTGGCAATTGGTTCATCTTTGAAGAGCATGCAGAGATTAGGCTTTATGGAGCCTCTGTCAAGCCTTACAGGTTACCTAAATTTGTGCCAGTGAGGCTTTTTGCCCTTCAATTTATCAGGCAAAGCTTGAATGTAGATCAAGTTCATTCTTTTCCTATGAGGAAAGGCTTTTTCTTCAAGTTTCGTAAAGTAGTGGGACCCTTCATTGTAAACACCAGACAGGCTGCCCAGGAGGTTGAAAAATTATTGAGTGACATATGTCTTTTACAGGTGGTTGAATGGGCTTATGACCCTCATCAAATCATTTCAAAGAGAAGAATGGAGAATGGATATTTAGCATTTGTACATGAAAGTAGACCTAAAATAGATAAATTGGCAAATGGAGGTTTGCAAAACACCAAGGGGACAAAGATTGAAACCCCTAGCATTAGAGAAAAAGGTGTCAAGAGAGTTAGAGACGAAGTTATTGATCTGGATGAGGAAGAATCTGAAGCAAAAAAAGGACCAAGCTTCAAGATGCAATGTCTTCAGCACAACCTGGTTTGGTGATTAATCTAGGAGAAATAGAAGGTGCCCCAGCTTCCCCATCTTCCACAGAACTTGTCCATGATCGTGTTCCTTTAATTCAAAGTATGTTTTCTCAGATAGCTAAGAGAAATCAAAAGGTGAAGTTAAATATGGATGCTCAAGCTGAGTCTTAGGTAACTCTTGAACAAACTAGATTGCTATCTGCCATGGATTTGGAGAGGAGCCAACTTAAAATTGCTTTTTTTCATCCTACTGAAATATCAGTGGGGTCTACTAGCAATTTCAAGACTTTGAATTTAATTGTTGAAACTCACAAGTTTCCAATGCTTCACAAGATCAATTTTCACATGCAAACTGGGCAATTGATCGTAAATGATTTACATAAGACAAATGCAGTAGCTGTCAAGGCAGAAAAATGCTAAATTTGGTAATTAAATAGTTAAAGTTGGAGAAAGCCAATTCCAGGGCTTTGAATGCTCAGGTGGATGAGCTAAAGAAAATTATCATTAAAATAGGTGTCAATCCTGATGACCAACCTGTTGTTCATAAATTATTGCAATCTACTAAGTCAGAGATTGGGGTTTTGAAAAAGAAGTTAAATCTACCTGTAGGTGAGCATCCCATAGCTGCAGGGATAACTGAAGTAGAAAATTAAAAGGAGAAGCTCCTATAGGATGTGTTGCAGAAGACTGAAGAAGTTTCTTTACTTAAAGAATCTTTGGACAAGCTGCAATGACAAGTGGAAACTCATGTTTGTAATAGTAATGCCAGCCAACACAAATGATCCAGTAGCATAGGTTTTAAAATTGGGAATAGAGCTTAAAATGGTTGAGCATGATGTAAACAAATCCCAAAGAGAATTAGAAACAGCTTTCAAGCTATTGAATTTGAGTGAAGAAGAAGCAAGAAGGGAGAAAGATAATGCAAAGAAGTATAGGGAAGACCTCCCGAGGGCTGAAGATGAAATCAAAAGGCTAAAGGAGAAAATGAAGGGCAATATGTCCTTAATTCGAGCTAGAGAAATCCTATGGGATGAAGTCATTGAGGTTATCAAGGGCATTTGGGAATTTCTTATGATTATATCTGAAGAGAAAACACTAGTTGAAGATATGGAAGAGGTGGTCATAAAAAATAAGCAAAAAGATTTATATATATCAAAGTTTGCAAAAAGGATGATAGATTTCATTAACATTAAATCTACTACAGAATTGAAGGAACATGACATGCCAGACAGAACATCATGTGCAATAGATTTAACAAAATTATTGTCAAAAATATCTACAGGAATACTACTGAGAGGAAGATAAATGAGATGAAGGAAGTAGTTTCAAAGTTTAACATCCTATTTGACAAAAGAGTTAGTGCTGGACTTCCTTCTTGTTGGGATCTACAGAGAAACTTGCTGCCATGGAAAACATATGAGACTTTGCTGGTTGAGGCAAAAAGAAAAGTTGATAACACTCATGAAAAGATAGCAGTATTGAAAGGAGCCACCATTGTGAACTACCTAAACAAATATTTTAAGCTTCTCTCGATGGTGAAGACTCTGTTTACAGACAAGACTACTCATGGTAGGATTACAGCTTGCAGAATAGCACTTGACAAGTTAGAGGAAGCACCAAAGTCAAATGTGCCATTATGGAGAAAGTGCAAGGAATGGATGATAGAGAAGACCAAAGATGCATCAGCAAGACCACTTACTCAAGCCATAGATTTAAACAGCGAGCAACAATCCCCAATCATACTCTAATTTCTGTTACTTCTTGTTATCTTATTTTCTTGAGAAGAATAGTTGTCTTTTACCCTCCAATGTAATATTATGTAATGACTTTTACTTTAGACAGTTAGAAGATAGTTAAGCAGTTTGACAGTTTTGGTAGTTACCAACTGTCCCATGACGTATAAAAAGAGGCAAAATTATTAAAAAAAGTCCGAATTTTGAAGAACCTAGAGACTATGTTGTTGTATTCTTGATAAATTGATGATAAATGAAAGAATGAGAAGTTTTCCACACATTGTTGGGTATGATTTTGTAATTTATCTATTATGTGTCATCATGTTTCTTCCTTTCTTTAAATATTGTAATGAAGTTGCATGTCTTTGTTTACTTATGTGAATGAAATTAAAATTCCTTAAAAGAGTGCTCCTATATTTAAAGTTCCTACCTCTATATTTTCTTCTAAGTTACAGATAATAGTTCGTGTCAAACACAATATATTATCTTTAACTTCTCAATGCATTCTTCACACAACATTTATATTCAACATCACATGGCATTCTGATATTTTCATATTAGCTAAATATTAAGAATTAAAAGTGAGGTCCTTCAAGCCCTTCACATGAGGATACATTATACAAATAAGTGATATGCATAATAAAAATTAATGTCTTAAGCACAATTTCTACACAGCCAGGATATTGGTTTCTTAAGGGACAATAAGAAGGATGATCTTGGACTACTATGAATATGATTGGATACACTTCAATCACTGAAGAACGTGCATAAATTGGACTAGAGGATGGAGCAGATCTAGCACCAATTAGGCATTCCACTGGTAGAAAGTAGACCATCATATAGTTTGCCCAATCCCATATCAATCACTAGCTCAACTTCGTAACTATGGCATGATGCCAATCTGAATATGTCAGGTGTTTTTCTTTTTTTCAATTTCTTATGTTTATGGTCAGTCACACCCCTATGTTAAACCGAGCTTGGATAATTTTGTATTATTGTGCTCTCAATTGTTTATGTCCTCTTTAAGGAGAATATATTTTGGATATGGTCAAGACTCTCATGTGAAAGAGTCACTAAAACTATGTAATCCTTGTTGTATATCTCATATTTCCAACTAATAAAATTTGACATCACAAAAACAAATCAAATACAAAAAAATTATATTTATTGCATTTAAATACATAATAAAATGCAAATTTATGATAAATTAAATATTTATAATCACATAATATAATACAAGGATATTAATATTTTAAAAATTAATATTAATTTAAAAATTAATAATCTTATACAAAATTAAAATATACCATATTACATAGTGTTATATATGTATATGATCATATACACACAAACAAAACATAACATAATGAATCAATGTTATTTATATAACTTTTTGAATTTTAAATATTTATCTTTCTTTTTGTTTGCTAAGTTTTATGAGTCTTTAGATAATTGCATAATTAATCTTTGGCTTAGAAACCATGACCCAAGGGCATCTAAGTCGTCAAAATTACCCAAGGATCGCACCTGATCTAGGCCACATCAACCCTTAAAATGTCTAGATTTTTTCCCATGAAGTTTTGAACTCATGACCTTAACACCAAAATTTTAAATATTTATCTTGATTAAATAACAAAATATTATTTAAAAAATTATTATAATATTATATAGTATATTGTACATTTATTTTGTTCGTTTGTTTTAAATTATTGTAAAATGATTTTCCTTATTTATTTTTTATTTTTCAGGTAATGTGAATCGTGAGATGACTGACACGCCTAACTTGTAGCTTGAGTAATCGTGACCCAGGGACATCTATGCCATCAAAATCATTTATGGATCACACTCGGCATCGACCACACTAGTCCTTAGTGTGGTTGGATTTTTGCCCACACGGTTTCGAATCGATGAATTTTTCACCACAAAGTGTCTTAACTTAACACCTTGTCATTATATATTATATGCCTCGTGGACTTAAAAATATTTTCTTTATTTGTTATTATTATATTAGTATTTTAAACAACTTAAAGAATATTAAAATAAATAAATAAATAAATACCTATTTATAAAAATATTTAATAATTAATTTATATAAATTAATTAATTAAAAAAATCATGAACAATTATATTATATATTTCCTTTATTTATTTATTTATTTTTAATATTTTAAAGAACATTTTTGAAAAATAACAAAAAACAAACAAACTACAAACTTATTTTTAATTAGACACCATATTATCAATGTCAAAAAGTTACATACATCATGAAGCTTGTGTGCTCTAATCAGATTTAAGAATTGCCAAACCAAAGATTCAAAATTAAGATCTTTATATTATGATGATTTTTCTTAATGAGAGCATCAATTAGACAAAAATACCATAGGATAGGAGGACTAAACATACTAAGACTAAAATTGCATTAACAAAGCAGATGCATTGGAAAATTTTCTAAAAAGGCGGTAAGGATATATGACAGTTGTTAGCGAGATTCTTATTTCTTGTTTTTTGTTGTATTCCCCGAGGAATTATTATTGCACATCTTGAGGAGCAGGTTGAGATTTTGATCCATAACTTCTAGCATGTCTTCAAATTCAATGAGCTTACGAATAGTATGCTACTAGTTTGAGATAATATGCCAAGATGTGCCTAAAAAGAATCTTGGCGTGTCAATAAATAATCACTTCCTACAGGTAACTAGCATACATGACATGAGTGGAAGTGCTCATCCTTGGAATCGACTTTTGAGTTTCAACTTGCACATGTTGATCAAAAGTGTACCAATGATCTCGCCTAAACTGGGTTTCATAATGGGAAATTTCCTAGCACACCATTTCTAGAATGATTTTCTCATAATGAGGTTAGGACTGCCTGGCTTGACTTTAGGCTCTTTGTTGGATGGAAAGTGGAGGGTTTTCAGGCAAGAGATAGGAGGGGTAGGGACAACCTTTGTGCCTGCAACAATGAGAAGTTGAGGGGTTGATGTAGGTCATATTTTTGAGAAAATGTTGTCTTAGGTAGGGAAAGAGGAGCATAGACCTTGTAAGAGGATAATCTGGTGATAGGGAGGGACAGGTGAACTTGAGGAATAATGGCTTGAGCAGAGTGCCATGAAAACAAGGGAGTCAAGTTAGAAGGATTGGGAGAGTCGAAACAGTGTGAGAATTATATATTTAAATAGACCATTATGTGTTGTAGCTAAAGCTAATCCACATACTGAAATGTCCAAAGAATGGCCCAATTAGAAGGAATTCAAAGAAAAAGGGTTGATTGCAGTGAAAATGATATTACCCTATTAGTAAAGGAGCGTGTAGTGAAGAGGAAAATGATCTAAATTACTATTGTTGATAGCATTGGTAGTCTCTGAAGGAACTCCTCAGCTAGAGTGGATGGAGTACTGGAGTTGCACCTTGATAGGGAAAATTTTGCAAAGATGAGGAGTAGGCATTTGATCCATCATCAAAATGCACCTTATTAGCTTTAAGGAGATCCTTGTCTGAGAAGATACACAACCATGATTGTGCTAGATTATGAGAGGTGTTGTCAATAATCTTGTCCTCTAAGGATCGAAGATGGACTATCTGATTATGATTGTATGTTATCATTCTCGAATGATGTAGCAGAGTGATCGGTCATTGCTGAGAGGCAATGTTTCCTGGGGTTGAGTTTTGCTGGTGTGTGTATCCTTGGAAATGTTGTGAAACCAATGGAACAAGGATTTTAGGGATGATGTGTAAAGTTGTGGCAAGTAGCAAACATGCTAATTTCCACTTGGTCATGAATTTTCATTGTATCATTGTGGGGTAGGGGGGTTTGTGTTAGGGCACCCACCTTGGGGAACAAACTACAAACTTATTATTGTATATATCATTCATTAAGCAGGAAAAAAAAATTATATTAGATAGATTTATACATAATATATAAATATATAATATATATATATATATATAATATATATATATAAAATAAAATAAAAAAAATAAAAAATAAAAAATTTCACATTGATTTACTAATAATAATTTCAAGATAAGGGTCAACCTTTAAGCCCTAAAGTGGGTGGATCGACCCTAAGGCCTTAACACTATTGCATCCCCAACAAGAAAATTTGCATGGTCATTTGACTTTGCGATCTATGGGAAGGCTCAATCAATTTGTGGATAACAGATCAACCCTAGGACTTTGAAGCCTTGAAGTTGGTGGAACGTTCCTGGGATTTGGGGTTGTTGTAGTCCCCTTCAAATGATTTTGTGAGATTTTTTGTTTCAGTGATATGCATGATCCATTTGCTAGGTGGATAATGTTGATTTGATCTTCAGTTAATTTTGATTGGCAACCATGACTCCATTATCTTTTTAATGGAATATCCTTTCTGTAGACAACCGAGGATAACTTATTTTGTTATAATTTTGAACTAGGAAGTTGAGAATAAGGTCGTTGTCGCTTCACTTTAAGTGACAAATCTAAGATTCTATTGGTAAATACATAGTGAATATTTTAGGAAATGGAGCTTCACAAGATTGCTTTCTGGCGGCTAGGTTTTCCCGGACTCCTAAATCACTGTCATTTGGGTGTTGTGTTTCAATTGTTACTTCCAGTTTGTTTTTCATTGGGTTGCTGCTACAAAGGTAAAACTTGGGCTTTCATCTCGAATTGCGCATCATCACTTTGAATGCCCATGGAATGCAACAGGTTGATTTTTTGTTGTTGTTGTGAGAATCAATACATGCACAATGAATGTCCCAAACAAATTTGTGAAGAAGGTAGAATCAATTCCTCATTTGGACCTAGGGTTTTTCTCCCCAACAAAAAAAAGTGGTACTGTTGAAAAAGGGTTATTGGGAAAGTTTATTGGCTCATGGCCAGGTTATGAAGTTGTTGAAGATTGGGTTTTTCATAACTAGGAAAATCATGAACCCAAGAGAATTTTATATTATGGAAATGGGTATTACGCATTTATTTTTTGAGAACCAAGAAAATAGAGACCAAATCTATAAGTCTAGTTCTTATTTCATGACTACCATAGTCTTGTTTCTCACTGATTGGTGTTTGGAATTTAATCTCATGATTGAAATTTTGTCTACATTTATGTGGATCAAATTGTCATTTATCCCTCTTCTTTGCTATAGTAAGGGCATTTTTAAGGCTATAGGAGATAAATTGGTCTAATTTATCACAAGTGGCATGGAAAATGGAAACAATTTTTTTGTGCTTATATTTGTGTTGAAATATAATAGATTTCACAAAAGGCCTCTCTGAAATGATTTTTCTAAATCTAGATGGTTGGTCTCACCTCCAGGTTCTGGATTATGAACATGTCCCTTTCAAGTGTAATATGTTTCATGAGTATCGACACTTTGTGAAAAGCTATATAAAGGCTTCAAATTCTCAAAGCTCTCCAAATCCATTGCCTCCTAAATTAGAGAAAGGAAAAATTAAGCAAATGTTCATTCTAATTAAAAGGAAACACAAGAATCATAGAAATAAGAAGAAACAGACATGTAAGGATGAATCTTAGCATCAACCCCTAACAATAGTTTTGAATTCCTAAGTGTTCCAAAGGCAAAAGGTGAGAATCATGAGGTCCAAGTGGATCAACGAGTACCATCCAATAATACTCCTTTTTCAAAGGTCCCTCTTGATCGGAAAAATGGATAAAGATCAAATCAAGACTCTCCAAAGAAAACTTATGTGGTGGGAAAAGTTTCTCCAAAGGTCCCTTACGCATTGAAAGATGAAGAAATTGGTGCAATGGTCAAGAGGAAGTTCTCCTCTTTTCCTCCTTGTTAGAAAATATAACTATGTTCGGTCTTCAATAATGTATGTACTTGTCAAAAGAATAAAGAAAATACTTTTTATTATTGTAAGAATGACTTATTAAAGAATCCGTTTCATGTTTGGGTCATCATTATATTAGTAAAAGTCCCCACTGTGGACTCCTAAGATTAATATTGAGTTTATAGAGTCATTATACATTCGAAGAAACCCTTCTTGGGATTTTGAATCATTTTAAAAGGTTTTGTATCAAGTGAAAGATCAATTATGCACCCTCCACATCATTTCAACCCAAGAGAGATCAAGTCAGCCTAAGGACCCTGATTCGACCCACAAGAAACCTATATATACAAGGAGGTCAAAGTCATTTGGAGTATTCACTGTCAAGCAAGTTCGATATCTCAAGAAGAGTTGGAGAAGTGTGAATTTTGTTGCTGGGAGGTCGAAAGAAGTGTGAATTTGGGGGAGTATATAGAGAGGAATAAAATTGATTTTTTGGTGCCTCTCTCTCTCTCTATTTTGTGGTTTGGGTTGGGATATCGAAGTCTCCTATTATTTTTTTGTTGTCCGCTACATGTTGGTCTTGGTCTAGGGTAGAAAATCTCAAAGAATACTATTGAAAGGAAGAATTATCTTAACTTGGCTTTCGCCTCGAGGGGGGTTTAACCCTAGCATGTGCCTATATCTTGTGTCTCTTGTTTTTTTATCTTCATACACACAATATGGGAAGTTCTTGATGAAAGATAAGATAATAAAGAAGTAAAATAAGCCAACACACTCACAAGTAATTATCAAGAAAGGAGAATCAAACCCTTGATATAATATCTTTGATTTTCCAACATGGTATCAGAGCTAAGGTCAAGAGAAGTTGAAGATCATTTTTTTGTCATGGATTCTCCCTCTATGGTGAACTACATAAGATTGGGTTACAACATTTTTGGTAGATGGATCAAGAAGGTCATCTTATACTTGTTCAACAAGGTCAATAGTCAAGGATTCTTGGTTTCCCTTATAGTTTCTTTTACTCATGACAATGCATGGATCATTGATAGTGGAGCATCGAGACACATGATAGGTGAAAGCAAGCAACTTCACACATTATCAAAGGATCCATCCTCTCATGAAGTGGAATTGGGTGACAAAAAAATCTATGTTTTTAGAGGCTTGGGATCAACATCATTAAAGTTGGATAATGGATCGAAGCTACATCTCAAGAACATTCTCTATGTTTCACGTTTGAAAAAGAATTTACTTTCTATTTATTGTTTAGAAGATAAAGGGGAAAGGATTGATTTTGTTGATGGAAAAGTATTGGTTTGGGGAAAATACTCAGCATTGATAAATTTAGGGTTATTGGAGTTCGTGAAGGAAGCCTTTTTCGGGTTATCACACCATCTCCTCAACCCTTAGTTCATATGGAAATAAGTCCCATTGAACTATGGCATTGGAGGTATGCCCATCTTCATTACAGGGTCATCCCTACTCTTAGTCAACTGGTTCATGGTATTCCTAATATGAATTTAGATCATGAAGGTGTGTGCAAGGGATGCTCTTTGGGGAAGCATACTATAGAGTCATTTCATATTAGTGAAACTAGGTCTAAAGAAATATTAGACCTCATCTATTCCAATGTGTGTGGGCCCATGTTTGACAAATCACTTGGAGGTCTTATTTACTATGTAACATTCATTAATGACATTCTAGGAAGACATGTCTCTACCTACTCAAAACTAAATATGAAGTATTCGATAAGTTCAAGGAGTTCAGGGTTGAAGTGGAAACCCTAACTGAAAGAAAGATAAAAAAATATGAGGTACGACAATGGTGGGGAATACACTTCTAAAGAGTTTCTATCATATTGTAAGATGAAGTTATTAAGAGGAAGCTCATTTTTCCTTAATATCCCAAACAAAATGCATTGGATGAAAGGAAGAATAGGTGAATTGAAGGCGACATTCGAACTATGCTCCTTGATCAAGATCTACCAAATTTCTTATGGGGTGAAGCGATGATGACTGCCATGTATATTCAAAATAGAAGTCCTCATAAGAGTCTTGATAATACTACACTAGAAGAAGTATTCACAGGGTAAAATTCAAGTGTGGATCATCTCTGAATCTTTGGACGCCCAACATATATACATGTTCTGAACGATAAGCAAAAGACATTTGACTCGAAAAGTATCAAGGGAATATTCATTGGTTATAGTCTTTCCTCAAAAGCATATAGAATATACATAAAGGAAGGAAGACACATTGAAGTAAGCACAAAGTCATATTCGATTAAAATCAAGCTTACAAGAAATCAAAGGATATTCCTATTGATTTTGATGATGAAGAAGTTCTTGTATTTGAGGAAGAAGAAGTTCATCATGAGAACTCTACTACAAATGTTGAAGAAGAAGGACCAAATGAGTCTATTCAACCGGTGGTTGTCCCAACCACAAGGAAGAGGCCAAATTGTTTGAAAGATACATTAGAATATTTTGAAGGACATGAAGCTACAAAAGGGTCCTCCTAGGAAAGTAAGAAACTAAAGAGATATTTTGGCTATCTTGCTAATATGAAAAAGTTAATTGAAGTTGAACCATCTACATTCAAGGGAGATGAGCATGAAGAGGTTTGGAAGAAATTTATGTAGGAAGAATATCAATCGATCATGAATAATGGGGTTTGGGAGCTCATTCCTAGATCTAGTGACAAATCGGTTGTCACATCAAAGTGGATCTATAAGATCAGACATGTTGTTAATGGGAGTATGGAAAAGTACAAAGCAAGGTTCATCGCAAGGGGTTTCTCTCAAAAGGAAGGTATTAACTATGAAGAAACCTTTGCACCTACAACAAGGTACACTACTATTAGATCATTGATTTCATTGGATGCTATAATGGGTTGGAATATCCATTGAATGGATAGGAAGACCGCATTTCTAAATGGTACCATTAATGAGGAAGTGTACATCAAACAACCTGAGGGACTTGAAGTGAATAGCAGGGACTCTCATGTTTGCATACTCAAGAAGGCCCTATATGGTTTGAAGCAATCACTAAGGGCATTCTATGCAAAATGGATGCATATCTACTTAGAATTGGGTTCTTGAAGAGTACTGATGATCTAAATATATACATCAAGGTCGTGAATAATGAGTCTGTCATTATTCTACTATATGTGGATGATCTATTCAACACTGGTGCAGAATGCAAGAAGATGTTGGGAGATGAATTTGAAATGAAGGATCTAGGACTAATGCATTACTACCTAGGTCTAGAAGTATGGCAGAGACCTGTGGAGATATATTTAGGTCAAGGAAATTACATCATCAAGTTATTGCAGAAATTTGGGATGATGGATTCCAAGTTGATGAATACTCCTATGATCACTAACCTCGAGAAGTTGAGCAGCTCCGACTCTAGTCTCGTGGATCCTACCTCATATCGACAGTTGGTAGGTTCCCTAATGTATCTGGTAAATACTAGGCCAGATATATGTTTTGCAGTAAACATTCTTAGTGAGTTTCAATTAGAGCCTTGTCATGATCACTCAATAGTTTCCAAACATATATTTAGGTATCTTCATTGCACTATACATCACTACCTAAATTATGATAGTAAGGAATTCAAGCTAATTGGCTTCACAGAATTTGATTGGGGTGGAAGCGAGACCAATGGAAGGAGCACTACTAAAGGATGCTTTAGTTAGGGAGCTGCTACGATCTCATGGATGAGTAGGAAGCAAGATCTCGTTGCATTGAGTAGTTCCGAGTCAGAATATGTGGCTACATGTGAGTAGGAAAAGAGGTTGTTTGGTTAAGAAAGCTTCTGACATATTTGTTCGAGAAGTGTTTGGGTCGTACTGTGATTAATTGTGACAATCAAAATTGTATCAAGATGTTTGTAGATCCCATGTTTCATCTGAGGGCGAAACATATCAATAATAAGTTCCGCTTTATGAGGAACTTGGTGCAGGATGGGATCGTGAAGTTAGAGTATGTCCTCACAGATGAATAAGTAGCAGACAAACTAACAAAGGCTCTTCCAAATAAGAATTTGAATATCTAAGGAACCTATTGGGTTTGGTAGATTTTGGTGATTGTATTGATGATAAGGAAATGTAAGAGATATGTTGATGCTTTGCGAGTGAAGTATTTCCTAGGGAGACATTAGGTTAGCACTTTGTGTTGACATCTAGATCTCGAAGTTGAAAAAGTTGGTGTTGTTTATTGAGCTTTGTTTTGGATACAAACCTGTATGTTTGGGTTGGTGGTTAGCAAGTAAGCCTGATGGTACCTAGAGGGGCTTAAAGCTTGAGTCCACCTTAGTCCCACCTGGATAGATTCCCTGGTCAGGAATCTAGTCCATAGCATTGTGGTGTTTAAATTGTTGAGTGACTGGTTGGATAGATTCCCTGGTCAAGTATCTAGTCCATGGCATTCTGGTGCCTAAAGTCCTTCATGTTTTTCATATAGTTTGAGATCTTCCATTGTGTTTGTACATTATTAATACCTTTCTAGTTAAGAGGGAGTGTTAGAAAATGTAACTATGTTCGGTCTCAATAATGTCCCTGATTCATTATGTAATGTACTTGTCAAAAGAATAAAGAAAATATTTTTTATTATTGTTACAATGACTTATTAAAGCATGGTTTTCATGCTTGGTTCATCATTATATTAGTCAAAGTCCCCATTGTGGACTCCTAGGATTAATATTGAGTTTATATAGTCATCGTACACTCGAAGAGACCCTTCTTGGGCTTTCGAATCATGTAAAAATATTTTGTATCAACTCAAATATGAATTTTGTACCCTCCACATCATGTCGACCTAAGAGAGATCAATTCATCCTAAGGACCCTCATTCGGCCCACAAGAATCCTATATACACAAGGATGTTGAAGTCATTTGGATCATTCACTCTCAAGAAAGTTCGATATCTCAAGAACATCTAGAGAAGTGTGAAGTCTATTGTCGGGAGGTTGAAAGAAGTGCAAGTTTGGGGAAGTCTTTAGAGAGGAAGAAAATCAAGTTTTTGGTGCCTCTCTCCCTCTGTTTCATGGTTTGGTTTGGGAGATCTAAGTCTTCTAAGATTTCGTTGTTGTCGGAAGTTCCTGCCTAGTCGAAGTTGTTGGAAAGGGTCGAAGATCTAGGAGGCTAACATGGTATGGAGAGAAAGTATGGTCTTGGTCTAGGGTAAAGAGTCTCAAAGAATACTATTTAAAGGAAGAATTATATTGAGTGGATTTTTCCCTCGAGGGGGGGGTTTTCCCAGGCATGTGCCTATATCTTGTGTCTCTTGCTTTGTGATCTTCATTCACACATAATATGGTAATTTCTTGATGAAAGATAAGATAATAAAGAAGTAAAAGAAGCCAACACACTCACAAGTAATTATCAAGAAAGGAGAATCAAACCATAATATCATATCTTTGATTTTCCAACACTCCTTCCTATTCAAATGTGCCTAAAAACCAAATTTTTTCCTTACCAATAAGAGGCGGGAAAAATCATAGGATAAAAAACTATGGTGCTGAGATTTTTCTTTCCTCTTGTGGGTCAAGCAGTGGGTCGCCTTCGAGCATTTTATAGAAATATTATGTTTTTGCATTTTCTTGTGAAATCAATTTGTTAAAATTTACTCCTATTGTCATGAAAAAGTAGGAATAAATATTTTAAGATTTAGTTTTGGACATTTCCCCTTGTTCTTCTTGGGAGAAGGTTGGATCATGCAAAAGTAATGTAACTCCTAATGAACTTGAGGTGCTAAGGGTTGGTCTTCTCAATATAATATATATACTTGTTCTTGTCAGATTTAAAAATGAATATATTAATAAGCATTTCATATTTATTTACCTAAAAACCTTACAAGTTTATTTGTCTAATTATTAAACACAAACAAATAATAAAATAAAATAAATTGTTTTAATATATAGAAATAAATGAAATTAAAAACACAAATTTGATATTTATTACATTTATTTTTATTTTTCATCCTGAATTGAAAATATATTTATATTTCATAAAAATTATGCTAAGCGCATAACAGTACAGCATTTACATGTATTTTTTGCTAGTCTATATTGATCAACACTATAGCAAGCAACAAATTTTTAAATTGTGATCGAAAACTATGCGCTAGAGTAGGCACAAGAGTGTTACAATGCTTTAAAAATTGTTAGCTTGTATATCCTCCCAAAAAGACTCACTAAAAACTAACACTTACAAAACATGGTTTGAGAGAAAGCTCAAGGAACTAGGGTTAAGCATAGATGCCTATCCATTAAGGTTTCGTTTTGCTAGATGGACCCCCACTTTTGTAAAATGGTCTGCCTTCTTATTGTTGTGTCTATGAACATGAATAAAATATTTTGAATGAGAGCTTCCTAGCACATGATAGGCCCTTTTTACAATGACTTGAAGTTTGATGTCAAATGAAAGAGAGCCATTGATGAAGTGGCACAAGAGAATGGAAATGACTAATGATAATGAAATCTTGAATGCTATTCTTCGTAACCAGAGAGTGACCTTGCATAAGCATTTAGGCTTCTCCTTGGTTATTTGTGGCAATTCCTAAATTCCAAGAGAAGCGGTGTTCCCATTGATTTGATCTTTAGAATGATATTATATCTACTACATTTAAATACCTAATAAAACTACAATTCTTTTATGAATTATGTATTCATAGTCACATAATATAACATAATGGTACAAATATTTTAAAACTAATATTTACTAAACATTAAATTTTAATAATTTAAATTTATTTTTTATATATCATATTACACACAATGTTATATAGATATATAATGATATATTACGAAAACGAAACATAACACGATACACTACAGTACAACACAACATATTATAACACTATAAATAACAAAAACTTAAAAGGTAACAATTAATTTGAAAAAAACAATTATTAAATATAATTCTATAAGTTCATTTTAATTAACATACTTGTGAGTGGTATAAATATATATCATATAAAGGTGGAAGGAATGGGAGGGGTTATCCTTTTCCTTGAAGAAAATCAAATTTTAGGTATGCTTGGGGTATGGGTACATGAACTAGCATCCAAGATAAATTTTTCACTGTGTGGAAAGGTCTAGAGCTTGCTATAAGAAAGGGTACAAGGAGAAGGATGATCTAAGAAGATTTTATGATTGTCAAAAGGAAAATCTTCAAATCTCAGTTGAAAAATTCCCACCAAATTCCACAATTATGAATAAGATAGCACTACAATTACAAAAAATTGAGGACATTGCTATCTACCACATATTCAAATATTTAAACATGGAAGCAGACAAACTTGACGATGAAGGGGCAATGTTGAGGCAAGGTATATTAGAACAAAATCAAGGATAGAGGATTTTCTCTCCACTCCCATGAGACACATCCTTTTGGTTTCACTCGAATTGGTTGGCCAATTTGGCCACTGGTTGACCTACAGGAGGGGCATTGAATTTGAAAGTATTTTCATGAGAGTTATAACTATCTCCATGTGTAAGAAACCCCATATTATCCCTAGCCCCCACTAAGAGTAGAAAGAGGCAATTACTCTACTGACCCAACTCCAATGTCCAATTATGGAAATTGGGTCTAATTTTTTTTACCTTTTCCAACTTCCTAAAAAATTACAGCCAATGACATCATTATGTTCATCTCTTCGAGACTTTTCCAATGATATAAAATGTCTTCATCTGACTCCTAGGTCAAAAGATATTGCCATTAACAATAAATTCAATTCATTATTAACCATATAAATTGTTGGCCTATTTGATTTGTTTTAAATGGGATTTGATATGTAATTCCTTCTTGTTGATCTAACCACAACTCTCCATAGATTTGAATTTTAATACCTTGTACTCCTCTCCACTTCAAATCTTTATTTTTATGGAAAATTACATTCTTATTGTAGGATCCTAGATCTAGGTAGATCCAAAATTAATGACTTTCGAGAGGCATACAAATTTGATGACGTGTTGTTATATAGTCAAAGGTTATCTAAGAATATCTCATATTTTTCTTTTGCCCCATAGCTTTCATTGTGGATGCACAAGTTGAGTATGGAATGTTTGGAAGTGACCACCTCCAGGAATCATGCCCTTGAGCCTTAGAAGTAATTAGGGGAAAATTTGTTTGATTAATGGTCATGGTGGAAATATCACAAGGACAAGGAAGTTGGTGCTCATCTATTGAAAAAACTGGAGAAGGCATGCCTCTAAACACTAAGTAAATATGGAACCTTCAATAAAAGCTAGGCCCTCCCAAATTTTATAATTTTCAAGTGTTTTTATATATTATGAATATGGAACCTTCAATAAAATCTAGGCCCTCCCTAATTTTATAATTTTCAAGTGTTTTTATGTATTATAAATATAACCTTCAATAAAATCTAGGCCCTCCCTAATTTTATAATTTTCAAGTGTTTTTATGTATTATAAATATGCACTTTTTTGTGAGAATGTTGAAGTCTATGGGAGATACCAATGTAAAATTGTAGTTTAAAAAGCCCCCTAAAGCAAGATAATCTTGTTATGGTTAAACTTGAATACCAAAACCTTTAAAATTACTTAAGCATATAAATGGTTATGGCAATGCAACCAAATATTTTAATACAAGTGCTATTGTTTTAAAAAAAATAGAAAAGTAAATAGATAAATATAGTTTAAAATGTCAAGTTAACAACCATGTACATTTTGTATAAAAAAAAATATCATGTAATAAGAATCAAATTATAAAATGTAAAGTTCAAAACCATATACATTTCATTATCTTATATGCATTATTTCATTTTTATCTAAATAAAATATAATTAATTAAATTAATTCAAGTTTATATTTACAAATATTCATGAAAAATAAAAAAACGAACTTGTGAAAATATATATGCAGAGTAAACAATATATGACACAAAACATTATATTATAACACAACATAAATAATTATTTAAATTTAAAATTTTATTTGCATAAATATTTAAATTTTAAATAGCAACCAAGGGGAAACTCAATTAGGGAAGGTAGTGAAAATGAAATGCTATATGAGAGGATGGTTCAAATCCCCTTATTCACCTATACTTGCTAAAGGGGCATACATAGCCACCTAGATGTTATAGTAACATTGCAATCAATTCCATACTAGCACAAGACTAGCCCACTTAATACACAAGTATGTATGTTTTTTTCTTCTTTAAAAAAATACACCGATTCCTCTAGCATTAAAAGAAATATTAAAAAAAATATAAAATAAAATATTTCAATTTTTAAATGTTAATTTTTTTATTAAATAATATTTAATTTTAAATGTCAAATTCATTAATATTCACTTTTACTACACTTTTATTTGCAGAACTTAAAATTAAATTAATTAATATAAAATTATTTATTAATTAGAAAATAATAGACTCTATCTACAGAAGAGAGTTTGCCATGTTTACATTGTTATGAGAAGGGAATAGCTCAAGTACTATTTGTCTGTATCAAGTTCACTTATATTCATATTTTATAACATATAAACGGTGTGGAGGGTTTTTTTTTTCTACAATTAATTAAATTTAAAATATAAATAATAATAATAATATAATAATTTATATTTGTAATTATACAAACTTTTTTAAAAATATTATTCTTATTAAACATCAAAATTTAATAACCTTCAATTTATTTAAAACACATAATATTATGCACAATATTATATGCTTACAATCATATATACACACATAACACATCAATTTTTATTAAATAATATATTTTAAATCTCAAAATTATAATTTTTAAATATAACTTTACAAGTTCATTTTTAACCAATCTCTCAACTATATATCACTTAAATAAAAATTCATTTTTACTATAAATTTATTATTGGTAAAACTCTAATAAAAAATATAATAATAATATGAGTTTTGTAAATTTGTTATTTGCAAAATTCTAAAATTAAAATTATTAATTTAATTAGAAAAGAATATATTTTAGCAAGATAATTTTTGCCATGTTTACATGTTATGAGAAAGAACAACTCAAGTGCATTTGTATCACCTCACTTATGTTTGGTATGAAGGGTATCATGAAAAAGATTTGAACCCAAGACTTCAAGTTCTCTTAGATCTAATTTTGACCCCATTGCCAATTGAGACACCCTAAGTTGATATTATTCACTTACATCATTTCCACACCCATTGCCAATTGAGACACCCTAAGGTGATATTATTCACTTACATCATTTCCACACCCATTGCCAATTGAGACAAGGTAAGGTGATATTATTCACTTATATTTAAAAATAAATAAAACTCATCATTTAACATATACAAATTAATTAAATTAAAAAATAATAAAAATACAAATTTATAAAAGTGCAAGTAAGAATCATACTTCATAACATAAAGAATGATGGATAAACACAAAGAAAAAAATATAAAAATATGAAAGTGATAAAATTCTAGTTTTAAAATAAGAAGGTAAAAAATATATACATTTATATACTTACTATTTCAAGTAATTCATACACACAAATAAAAATAAACATAAACATATTTATCAAATATATTATTCATTTATATTAAAAAAAAATCATAATTTTAACACACATAAATTAATTAAATTAAAAAAAAATAAAAATAAAAATTTCTAATATTATAATTGTACAATTTTTAAAAAAATAATATTTTATTAAACATCAAATTTTAATAACCTTTAATTTAACTAAAAATATCATATTAATAATGTAAATGGGTTAAAAATCAAATTTTAAAATAAGTAGTTAAAAACCATATAATATACTCTGCTATTTCAAATAATTCCTAAAATAAATAAAATCAACATATTTATCAAATATAATGTTCATTTATATTTTAAAAGAATATGAAACTCTTGGTTTTAAAATATACAACTTAAAATAAAATACAAATACAAATTTATAATTTTACAAATTTTTTAAAATAATATTTTATTAAAATTCAAATTTTAATCACCTTCAATTAGAGTAAAAATATCATAATGATAATGTAAATGTGTTAAAAAACAAATTTTAAAATGAAAAATTAAAAACCATATACATTTTATATTTATTTTTTCATAAAGAAAAAAACTAACAATCTTTTATTAATAAAAGTTGTTACATAGTTCATAGGTCTTGTATACTATAGTTCACTAGGAAACATAGTGCTCTAAAGAGTGTATCAACAAAGAAATCATAGAAAACATGCAACAAATAGAGATGAAAAACATTGCAAAGTCACAAGTAAAGCACAAACTTATTAGTCCAAAAGAGTAAATTAGAAAACATGTAACAGCTAAAGATGAAAAACATTGCAAAGTCATAAGTGAAGCACAAAACTTATTAGTCCAAAAGAGTAAAATGCCCCATCTAGTGTTGAGAGGTGGAAGCAAACATAGCCAAGGGGGCATATTTATCAGCTCGTGATAGATATGGGGGAATGAAATGTGGCTAAATGAGGGAGGATGACCTAAAATTTGCTTAGTCCAATGGTGCATTAAGGGGATAACCACATAGGAAATACCCCTAACCCAATCCATGTCCAATTTGGAGTCTCCAACCACTTTGATCTTTTCAATGGCAAGCCAGCCTGTCCAACTTGATGTTAACACCACAACCAAAGTTGTCCTTCATGCAAGCACCATCAAAGAAGTCAACTCCCCTCGAAAAGTCCAATTGTGTGATAGATGCCACTCTATACCTAATGCATGGGCCTCCAAGATCCGACCTCCACAAAATAATCCATGATGCCCAAACAAGTTAAGTGATGTATATAGAGGATTTGTATGTCAATAAATCCACCATTATACTCTACTATTTCAAGTAATTACAAATAAATAAAAATGAAATAAACATATTTATCATATATATTATTATTTTCCTGGATGCTAGTATTTAATAGCACCGGTACAGCACAACAAATATAGGCTGGCAAGTGGCATGGCCACATCGCCACCCACGCTTCCACTGAGAAGCTCACCGCCGAAATTAATGCTTTGTGCGGGCCAAGGAAACCTCGTTCTGGTCCATAAAATGGTGATTTCGAACCGCCCTCCCCCTCAACTGTCTCCCTGCTGCTGTAGAGCCGAGCTCGTGCACGACAACGAGGAGACATTGGCAGATTATTTGATGTATTGAAATGGTTGAAGGTGCCACTTCTCACATAATATTCTTTGTTGCTTTCAAACTACTGCTTCGACCGTGAATCCTGCTTCTGAAACTCGTATTCCTGATTCTCCTGCTCGTGCTAGCCATTCTATCCCTTGTTCTGCGCCTCCTAGTCCTCCTCAGCGCAATTCCGACGAGGCGAATATGCCTCGTCTGCGTCACAGGTTGCGATCAAGCAAATATGCCTCATTTGCGTCACGACGTGTGTTGTAGAAGAAGCTGCAGCAGGGGAAGAGCAATTCACCCCCCCTCGATGTCCCTCTATGACTCCGCCCCTTTGGATTCCTCCTCCCCCTCGACGACGGCTCATTCCACGGGTCGTTATCTTGCCACTCACAACGGTAGAGGGTCTACTCGGCGTGCTCAGACGGTCGGCTCTAAGCATGCTAAAGAGACTCGCCTATTGGCTTTGTCCCGACACTATAACCTAGCCACTCCACCCAATTCTAGTTTCGTTACACAATGGAACGCCCTTGCGTAATTGCTACCATTTCAATTGCTTTCACAGAGGAGCCTCAAAGCTCTGACGTTCCAGCTCGCAACACCAGCAGAAGGAAAACTCATGGTAGTAACTCTTGGACTCTCAAAACCCATGATGAAGCTCGAGACCGAACAAGCACAACTAAGCACAACTCAATGACAGAATATTCCAGGCGGCTATATGAATATGGAGCTACGACAGCATGAAGAAGATGACATGGAAGCATACAGGTGTCTAATTGTGGAGGAACCTCTACCACCTAATGACACCTAGTGACCATTGTTTACTTTAAGTTTTTAGGTTTTGAGCTCGGGGTCAGCAAACTTAGGGGTCTTCTCTATTGTTTCTTTTTGCAATTGTTTCCATTTTTTATGTTTTGTTCAAAAAACTATTCCATTAGCGTTTTACACGCTCGTTCCCCTCGGTGGCACACTACTATAGTTTTAAACTAGTTTCCCCCATGTGGGTAGTCATTTCCAATTATTGTTTGTTAAACATGGCATAATCTGAGACACGATTTGCATAAGCTAGTGCCTCCATGTCGTATTTTTTGGTTACATTAATAGAATTAGTCATATTTAAAAGAAAAAAAAAATATTATTAGTTTATATTTAAAAAGAAATTAAAAACAATAATAATACAAATACAAATGTATAATAGATGATTTGTATGTCAATAGATCCACCATTATATTCTAATATTTCAAGTAATTACAAATAAATAAAAATGAAATAAACATATTTTCTTTTATATTTAAAAACAAATAATAATAAAAAACAAAAAAAACATTTTAAAATAATATTTATTGAACTTCAAATTTTAATAACCTTCAATTTTATTAAAAATATCATATTATGCACAATTTTACACGAGTACAATCATAATATACATCACAATACACTTGGAAAATTACAACACAACATAAATATATAAATTTCTAATCGTGTAAATTTTTAAATTCAATTATTGTTTTTTATCAAACATTTTAAATCTCACATGTGGTTGGTATATAGGATATCATATGAAATCCATATAAATATGAAAAAGGAAAACATGAAGAATCAAAGTTTAAAATGTGAAATGTGAAATGTAAAGTTGAATTTTTTATTTTTTTAATCAGAAATTTATAAGAGAATTACTCTCATATTAATTAATCAAACAAATTATAATGTTAGAAATCATTTGTATATCACTTAAATAAATCCATCAAAATAGACATGATATTTAAATTTTAGCGTTATTATAAAATTATAAAATTATGAATTGGAAAAGTCCACAATTATAAACAATGTTAAAACTCTAGAAAAAAAGATAGAAAAAGTAATTTTTTAAGACAAAAGATTTCTTTGTCTTAAAAAATGTCTTAAAAGTACCCTTGGTGTAGTAGTGCCTCATGGGCTTCTCTGTTATGTTATCACCAAAGCTTCTATGTGATTATAACCTAGAAACCCTTATGGTTTTCTTAGTTATACTATCAACAAATATTCTTAGTGATTATGAGTTAGCAAGCCTCATGGGTTTTTGAGTTAAGCTATCAATCATGCTTCCCTCTCCTTCAATTTTCCAAGTCCCATTATTCTTGTCAACCCCTATTGCAATTCAGTTTTTCTTACCACCCAATAGCCTCATGGCCTCCCTATCTTTTTCTTGTTCCTTTTCTTTGCTTATATTGTGCATATGAATCTCAAATGGTTGTCCTTTTTTTTCCATGGGATCCTCTCAACCTCCTCCTTTTTCCACGAGAGACTCCCAAAACTTCCACTCATTGGTCATGGTTCTAACTCACTTTTCCTCCTCTTCTCTTCGGTAGCTTCCACTTACTCATCGTGGTTCTAATTAACTATACCTCCTATTCTCTTCATCCCACGAAAATCTCCCCAAATTATACTTACTCGTCGTGATTCTAAAAAACTTTGCCTCCTCTTCTCTTCAAGATCCTCCCCGAATTGCACTTACTCATCATAGTTTTAACTGACTTCACCTCCTATTTTCTTCTTTGTTTCAACAAATGAAATTGTTTGTCTCCTTGTGTGGGCTATGGAGGGAGACTAGTGCTTTGGAATAAACAATTCATTCATAGATTCTTTTTCCAATAGGAACATGAGCATGACATATCAAGAAGCTCATGACTCACATTTATAACTCCAAGTCCCTTAAGCAAGATCCCTTTCTCAAACTGTGAAATACATGCCCCTTTCCCTTAGCCATTTTTTAATTTATGGTTACATAGTTACAAGCTAATGTTTATAAGGGGAATTAACCCATAAGGAATGTCACACCACTTTTCTCACACTTGGTAGTGGCAGTAGATGGGCTACAACATTTGGAGGTGGTGAGTACAACATGTTTCATCTATTGAATTCAATTCACTATTTTTTTTTTAACAAGGTCGAATAATTTTGTATTATAAAAAGCAAAAAGAGGATTGAGTCCTGTTACATTTAGAGTGCGAAAGGTCTTTTGTGGAGGCGCAAAAGGGGAGCACATTCACTACCTCGACATAAGAGACCTTGTTTCTAAAATGTTGGAAAAGAACATACCCATATTGCCGAACAAATTGACCAAGAAGCAAGCAAAATTTGTAGTGCATTTGAGGAAGGAGACAAGGATTTCACCAAACATGATTTACAGATTCCTCAGGATAACGACCCTTATATCTTGAGGAAGCTTCACCCTATTCGCTTTGGTTCAGAGAGTTTATATAATCAATTGCATCTTCAATATGCTTACACTTATCCTTCAGCGCTTCAATCTCGGCTCTCTCGTTCTTGATTTCAGTTTGTTTGTATTTATTCACACTCTTCATCTTATAACAGAGGTCATTGAGTGTTTGAATGAAGCGACCAATCATGAAAAGATTGGCACGACACAGAGTGCAACTATCATTTTTCTCCACTTTTTCTAAAGGATTAGAAAACATCTTGAATGGATTGTCAATTGAGTTACTCTTCTAATCTCTGACCTTATGCTATGAGCTTCTGAGCTTTCTGGAGTGATAGCCGATTCTGAAAGCTATTGGGGTCTATCTATGAAAGATGGGTATATGACAGGAGAGAGTCTCGAGGCTATTGGACTGGGACTTCCAAGAGGAAGGAATGCTGAGAGCGCTAGAGAGGTCTGGGAAGAGCGACGAGTGACCATACATAGAAGTTCCTCTGAAATTATGAAACGGACCAAGAATGGAGTTGAGAAGGAATATAGCGGGATACGGAGTAGGAAGAGCACACTCGATGAGAAAAAAAGGAATCGAGCTTCTTTTCAACAGAGAATGATTCTGATCAAAGGGGTTAGTATCAATGGCCTTAGAAGCCAAGATTAGAGGCCAAAAGAGGAGAGATAGAGCCTCAAAAAGTAGGAACCTATACACTCTTAAAACAATGGTGAGTCTACAGGAAGAGTCGGCTTGCAACATAGGACTAATTCTATAAATGACTTGCTTACCTCTACTCGGCCCCTGCGCGTTGGGATTGCTACAGAGAATGTTGATCACTATTAGCTCACCTCCCTTTTTGAGCCTGATGCTCTCTCCCTCCAGTTGCGCGATGAAGATTCTGATGGAGGTTCCTGAACTTGGGATGCTTTTTATAGGCTTGATTTAGCTTACTAGACTCGTGATTCTTCTATGCTTTCTCAAGAGTAATCCCCTTAAAACCATGCTTGCCCGACTTTCTGTTCAAATTAGTAAGGGTGGTACCATGATTAATATGACCTATATAAGTTATATTCTAATCTTGGAGGTGGTTTCTTTTCTGGAGCATATCACAAAGCCTCTGATTCTTCATAATGAGGATATTCCTCTCTACACGAGAAGGATTGGCTGAGATATTCCTGCCAGACAAGTACAAGAGGATCTCCTACTGCTTATTTGTATGAGGGAGCTTTTCTTCTTTCGAGTTGATGTGTTTATCTGTGCTTTGGATCTTGGACCAAGCCTCTTGAAAAGGCAAATTAAGGGATTGCTTTTTCATAAGTATCTTAGATTTCTTTCACTTTCCGAGCCCTTCGATCCATTACCTTGTTCACAAGTGAATCAGTGTTTTGATTGTCGTTCCTTAGAACATGTTTAAAAACAACATTTCCCATAATTTTTAAGTTGTCCAAAATTCTTTCCCTGATTTTATTTAATAATTGATTTTTAAAGTCTCTCCCCGCTTCCATTGTAGCAATTATAATCGTTGAGTCTCCAATTATGATTATATCTTTACCCTGAAGTCCTTTGCGAATACTAGTGCCCATAAGAAAACTGTAGGCCTTCACCCTACTTTTTGTGATAGTCCCAAGCCCCCATTCATAAGTAGCAATTGTCTCACCATTTGGATCAAATATTAACCTGCCTGCCCCTACTCTTCCAGGGTTATTCTTAGAGGCTCCATCGAAGAAAAGAGTGTAATTTCTTTGATTTTTGGTCTAATCCTCTATCTCTTTTTCATTTCCACGAAGTTTCCATTCTCTAGTTTTCCCTCCTATCTTCTTTAAAATTTGTATCTTAGTTGAGCCTTCCATGAGAGCTTTGCTATACCAAACCTTTTATTCTTTCTTCCAGCTTTTTTGATCCATGATTGGCACACCATTTGCGCTAATCATCTCCGAAATTTTCCCACAAGTTTTGGCTAAAATGGACTCGGAATTTGGCTTTTGGCCTTTAAAAATGCACTTATTCCTAGCTAACCAAATTTACCAGCAAAGAGTGGAAAGAAGGCACTTCTAGATTCGAATTATGGCAGGCTTTTTTCTTGACATATGGATAGCTTTTCACCCAACTTTTGTTTAAGGTTATCAACTGCTCAGTTGTGTCAATGTTTATTTCAAGAGGACTGATGAGTTTCTTGCAGCAGTGTTTTTCAATAGTGAAATTCAAGAAGAAATGTTGAATGCTTTCTTCATATTTTTGACATAAGACACAAATAGAGGGGCCATGGAAACCCTTCTTCCTTAAGTTTTCCACCATAAGGATCTTTCCTTTTAGAAGAGTCCAGGCGAAAAAAATTAATTTTGGGGAGGCATTCATTCTTCCAAACAACTGACCAAAGATTTCAGTTTTCGTGATTGCTATGATTTTAGAGAAAGTTGTAGCCTGATTTAACTGTGAAATTGCCTCCGGTTGGGTCCCATATATAGTTGTCCTGACTCCTTTTATTTATGGGAGTATCTCCTACAAGAAGAAGCTTCAAATCTTCCCACTAATTTTTCAGTCTATTGGAGGACACTGAATTCTCCAAGCAATCCATTTGTTTTGTTCCGAGTCAGAGATGGAATATAAAGAGGTTGTTCCTTTCTCATCCCCCCACTCTTTCAGACCTCTTAAATTTTGATGTTGGTTCAAGGGTGCTGCTCCCATTAATCCTTCGTTCCAAGTAGAGGTGTCTTTCCCATTCCCCGGATTCTTAGAGATATGGTCTCTAATTTGAGGAATAATTTTCTTGATGAGTTTCCAAATTTGGGTGCAGGGGTGGTCTGGAATAATTTCTGTAAGCATCTTTGACCACTGACAATTAAGATATTTCCTTGAGAGAGCTTCGCCCCACCATTGATCCTTCCCATTTGGCATTCACCACACAAGCTTGATACCAAAGGCCTTGTTTGTTAAACCTGGAATCCTGATAGATATGCCTCCTTTTTCGAAAGGGAGAGTCACTTGATCCCATCGAACAAGACTGAATTTTTTTTAATCTTGTTTTCCTCCTTGCCAAAGGAAGCCTCTAGTGATAAGCTCCATTTGCTTGTGAATGATTGTCGGGGCCAAAATTAAAACATATTGATAAATAGGCAAGGCTGAGAGGAGAACTTTAATTAAAATTGTTCTCCTTGCTAGATTTAGCCACGTCATCCACCAACTTTGTATCTTCCCCTTCATTTTTTCAATTTGCTTGTTCCAAACCTCTGTCTTAACCATTTCTTTTGTCAGTGGTAAACCAAGATAAATAAAATGACACCATTTTAACTAAACCGGGATATCCATAATTTGAGAGATTGTCTGCATTATATTTATTGGCACATTCCAAGTATAAATTTTGCATTTTTTATTATTTAGAAGGCCTTTTGAGACATCGAGGAAATCATCAAGAACTTTTTTGAACCACCTAGATATGATATTAGAGGCTCCCCCAATGAGAAAAGTAACATCAGCAAAGAGCGAGTGGTTTATTTCTTTAACCCTGCGGGCTATTCTAATGCCAGTAATTTTCCTTTTTTTTCTTTGACTTTGTATCTGAATACTCAGCGTTTCCACCATAAAGATAAAGAGGAATGGGGAAAGCGGGCACCCTTGCCTCAAACCTCTAGTGCTTCGAAAATATCTGCTTGGCCTACCATTGATCAATGGAGCAATCCAAGGATTGGAAATACAAGCCATAATAATATCAATGAACTTGGGATAGATGCCGAACTTTTGAAGAGTGGCAGCAAGGAAATTAAGGTTCACTTTGTCGAAAGCATTGGCCATGTCCAACTTTATAACCATGCCTTTTTCCTTACTTTGGATGCTGCTATGGATGGCTTCCTAAACCAAGATTACATTGTCAGTTATCTATCTTTTTGGGACAAAGCCGCCTTGGTTTTCTAAAATGATACTAAGCAGCATTTTTAGTCTATTTGCCAATATTTTTGTGATGATTTTGTAAGAGGAATTGCATAAAGAGATTGGCCTATATCTATCAAAAGAAATCGTATTTGCTTCTTTCGAGATGAGAGCCAAATGGGAAGCTTTGGTGTTTTCTCCCACTTTATTTTTTTTGAAAGCGTTTTGATCATCCTTACTAAATATTTTTTTATTGAAGCCCAATGGTTGTTGTAGAAAGCTATGGTGAACCCATCCAGTCCAGGAGCCTTTTCCAAGGGCATGCTCCAAATTGCCTCTCTAATTTCCTCCTCTGTGACCTCTTTTTCCAGCTCTCTATTTTGTTTATCATTAATTTTGTTGTTGATTTGATGAAGGAACTCTTTACTGTCCACTTGTTGATCCCCTGCTGAAAGGAGGTTTTTGTAATAATTATAAGCTACCTTTTTATTTTCTCCATTTCCTTTATTTCCTATCCTTCCACTTGAATTTTATCAATTTGGTTGCCAACTCTTCTTATCTTTAAATTGTTGTGAAAAAAGCGGTGTTTTTATCCCCCACTTTAAGCCATAAGCATCTTGACTTTTGCCTAATTTCCTCCTCCTCTTACCTGTTTTGCTTATAAAGATCCAAAAAGATTTATTTTTCAAAAACATGCTCTTGCTCGATATCTCGTAGATTTTCTTTCTCCTTAATCCAGTTTTCAAGTTTCTTTTGCAGCTCTATTTTTTTATTTTTTTCCTTGAGAGTGTTTCCTCTTGCCCAAGCTTTTAGAACTGATCTTTAACATTTTTAATTTAGTTTCCCATACGTAACGGGGGGAGCCTAAAATAGAGGTTTCCGAGCTTTCTTTTACTAGCTTCCAAAATCTTCCTTGCTATCCCAGAGTTTGTTGTATTTGAAAGGAATCGGATCGAGGTTCTCCAGCCTATCCAAAATCAGCACCACAGGCTTATGGTCAAAGGCAGAAGCATGCACTATTTTTCTTTTGATGGTTGGGAAGGATGTTGCTATATTCTCTTGAATCAAAATTCTATCTAGTCTTTCATTCATATTATGTGCTCTCGTTCTTTTATTACTCCAAGTAAATCTTCCATAGCTTGGTGGAATGTCAAAAAGTTTGTGCACTTCTATGATGTCTTTCAGGGCTCCTTTTAAGGGATCACTGAAGTAATTACCTCCCAACTTCTCATCTCTATGTCAAATCAAATTTAAATCCCCTCCTATAACTAGATTTCTCCTTGGACCTTCTTATGCTTCTTATTTTACTAATTCCCAGCACATAGCTTTATCTCTGTAGTGGTTTAGAGAGTATATGTTTATAATGGTATACTTTTCATTCGTATTCTTATTTTTTAGATCTGTCATAACTCAATAATTGTTGAGTTTTTGATTGACGAGTTCCCATTTCCATTTGTTCCACAATGTGTAGATACTACTTGATACTCCAATGGAGTCCATAGTTGTTCCTTAAAAAAAAATTGAGTCTTAATCAATTTTTGAACCTCTTGGTTGCTGACTTTGGTCTCTTGGATCATAAAAATGTCTCGATGTTTCTGTTTTATTATGTCTTGTGCTGCGTTAGTTTTGAGAGAAGATCCTAGACCCCTTCTATTCCAAGAGACCATAATCATTATTTACTTGATTTGTGGTGAATTACACCATTTTCCTTTTGCTGATATTTTCTCCACTTCCTTTTTGTTTGCCGAGGAAGGAATCCATTGGTTGTTGAGTGTCATGGCCATTTCCTTTGGTGTTGCTTCGTCTCTTATTTCTTTGTTGGATTTCTTTCCTGCTTTTTTCAGCTGATCCCACACATGGGTGCTTTCTTTGACTTTGTTTCTTGTTAGAATCCGATCAATGGTGGGTGGGGGGAGAGGATAAGCTCTCGATGGGAGAAGAGATGATGGCTAATGCATTGGCTTGGGTAGGGGAACAAGGGGATGGCAAGTCTTCCCCCAAGATTTCAAATGGATTTGAAGTCGGGTTTATTAGAGGGTCCTCGATGATAGGAGGGATATAAGCTGAAGCTAAGGTTTCGAGGGGCTGAGAGGGGTTCGAAACAACTTGTTTATTATGGAGCTTCTTTCATTTTACTTGTTCCCAAGTATCTTCTTGTTTCTCAACATTCTCAGAATTCTCTACTTCTTTTAATTTACTACACCTATTTGCAAAATGACAATATTCATGGCTTAACTTGCATTTGAAAGGGATTTTCTCATAGTCCAGCTACTCGATGTGAGTCCATTGGTCCACCGTGATTTTTATTGCCTCCGATAGTCCTTTGCCCAGGTCTACTTCCACACAAATGCGAGCACAAGCATGCATGTTATCTTTTAGCTCACATATGTATATATACTTGTCTACCGCATTTCCGATAGCTTTCACTGACTCATCACCCCAACAATGGAGGCGAAGGTGTGGCAATCTGACCCATAACGACACAACGCTTAGAATGTACATCTGTGGGTCAAAATCCAATGACCATATATTCAAATACAAGCCTCTAGAGTCCATAAATTAAGGACCATTTCTGAATATTAGATTCATATCTTCTTTGGTTTCGAATAGGAAAGTGAAATATCTCTTTCCACATAACCTTATAGCTATTTTCCCTTGTATATTTGCACTCTAGTTTCTCTCCACCCATTTCTTTACCGCTTTGGGGGAGGGCCACAGACCTGTAAATTGTCCTACCAATCCACGTTCAACTAAATATATAGCGTCTTTCCTAGGTAGAGTTGGGGGTAAAGAAATCTCTGGTATGTCTGCTAACTTCTTCACAAATTTGCTAGTAGTTGGCTTGGCTTTTGGAGCTCCTTTTTCTGCTATTAAAGTTGCAAATGTTGCTTCTTGTTCGTCAATTCCATGTTGAAAGGATGAGTCTCCCCTTGTAGAGAGGGGCATGGTGGAAGAAAACTCAGCAGGAGGAGGCTGCCGAGCGAAGGGAAAAGAATGGGAAGCTGCCCAAGGAGAGGAGAACCATCAGGGAGGGGCCGAGACCAAGCTCAAGGAGGCCCAACAGCAGGGGGCTGCCAAGCAGGGAGGCTGCAAGAGGCAGCGAAGGCAGCGAAGGCAGCTAGGTCAAGCCTGCCCACGAGCAAGCCAAAAAAAAGAAAGAATTTAATTCACTATTGACCATATAGATGGTTGGGCTATTTGATTTGTTGTAAATGGGATTTGCCTTCGCTAGGTCAAGCATGCCCATGAGCTAGCCAAAAAAAAAAAGAAGAATTCAATTCACTATTGACCATATAGATGGTTGGGCTATTTGATTTGTTGTAAATGGGATTTCATATAGAATTTGTTCTTGTTGATCTAACCACAACTCTCCATAGATTTGGATTTTAATGCCTTGCTCTCCACTTCCAATCTTTAATTTTATGGAAAATTACATTCTTATTGTAGGATCCTAGATCTAGGTAGATCCAAAATTAATGTCTTTAGAGAGGCATGGCCTCCACAAATTTGATGAAGTAACGTTATATATTCAAAGGTTATCTGAGAATATCTCATCTTTTTCTTTTGCCCCACAACTTCCATTATGGATGCACAAGTTGAGCATGGAAAGTTTGGAAGTGGCCACCTCCACCAATCATGCTGCAAAGAATGCCCTAGAGTCTTGGAAGTAATTAGTGGAAAATTTGTTTGAAGTATTAATGGTCATGGTGGAAATATCAAAAGGACAAGGAATTTGGTGTTCATCTATTGAAAAAACTGGAGAAGGCATGCCTCGCAACACTAAGGGGAATATGGAACCTTCAATAAAAGCTAGGCCCTCCCAAATTTTATAATTTTCAAGAAAAGAAAGCCTGCCAAAGTAGGAAAACCTTGTTATGGTTAAACTTGAATACCAAAGCCTTTGAAATATGTAAAATTGTAGTTTAAGCCCGCAGAAGAAAGAAAATCTTGTTATGGTTAAACTTGAATACCAAATCCTTTGAAATTACTTATGCCTATAAATGGTTATAGCAATGGAACCAAATATTTTAATACAAGTGCTAATGGTTCTTTTTAAAAAAATAAAAAAGTAATAAATAAATATCATATGATTAGAATTATAGTTTAAAATGTTAAGTTAACAACCATGTACATTTTATATAATAAAAAAAATATCATGTAATAAGAATCAAATTATAAAATGTAAAATTCAAAACTGTATGCATTTCATTATCTTATATGCATTATTCATTTTTATCTAAATAAGATATAAATTAATTAAATTAATTCGAGTTTATATTTATAATATTCTAATAGAAAATAAAAATACAAACTTGTGATAAATTATATAAACAAGTAAAAGTACAAGACACAAAATATTATATTACAACACAACATAAATAACTATCTAAATTTAAATTTTATTTGTATAAATATTTAAATTTTCAATAGCCATCAAGGGGCAACTCAATTGGGGAAGGTTGTGAAAATGAAATGTTATATCAGAGGATGGTTCAAATAGGCAACTCAATTGGGGAAGGTTATAAAAATTAAATGTTAAATGAGAAGGTGGTTCAAATCCCCGTATTAACCTGTACTTGCTAAAGGGGCATACATAGGCACCTAGATGTTATAGTGACATTGCAATCAATTCCAAGTCACACTAGAACAAGACTAGCACACTTTATGTCAAAATCATTTTTAAATACCACTTTTACTACAAATTTATTATTTGCAAAACTCTAAAATTAAAATTAATAGTAAAATTATTAATTTAATTAAAAATTAATATGCTCTATCTAAAAAGATAGTTTTGAAGGAATAGCTCAATCACAATTGTATCAATTCACTTATGTTCATACTTTATAACATATAACTTGTACAAATTAATTAAATTAAAAAAAAAAAATAATAAAAATAAAAATAAAAATAAACAATAAAAAAAAAAAAAATAAAAAAATAAAATAAAAAATAAAAAATAAAAAATTGATGCAAGAGCATCCAGCTCTGAGGAGACAAAGTGGTTGACAGTCTCATGAAGAGACCAGAACACACAGTCGTATCTACATAACTGGACAGGTGTCAAACTTGTCAGTTATTTTTCATTTTATTTTACTTGTTTTATTTTTCCAGAAGGTCAATTAGAGTTAGGAACTGTTTATTTTCAAATAGAAATTATAAATAGAAAAATAGGTTGTGAGTTAATTATTTCCTTTTATTAGTTAACTAGGCTCTTTACAAATTATATCAGTTAGGGGCAGTTAGAAACTCAGAGACAGTTACCCAATCTGTTGGGTTAGTTCTACCTGAATGGAACTGTAATGTTTGAGGGGTTTTAAAAGGAAAACAATAAACATTGTAGGGATTCCTCTGAAAAAGAAAAGAGAGAGATACAGTCATTCCAAAATAAATAAGTTATCTTTATTTTCATTATTCAATCATCACTGTACGAATTGATTCTTACATCATATTATTATTCCTGTGTAACAAATTAAATTTGAAGTGCAAGACTGACAGAATTCATAAAAGGAGCAGACAGTGTAATCATACAAATTCCTGACAGAGAATACGGAAGCATGCGCGCACAGGCGACCCATAGATCGTGTTCACAGAATAACAGACGATTGTTGTTCTAATCATTTCCAGACAACAAATACAAACAATTGTACAGGCAGTCAAACCCCACAGGTAATGCGAAAACCCTCTAACCAATTATGAGCAGAATAAGCATCCGAAAGAAACATATATATATTTTCTTGTGTAATTTCATTAATTGTCGTGAATAAGCATACCCAGTCCAGAACATTCCAGAACAAGAATACCATAAAAGAACAGGACTTAAGAAAACCAGAACATCGAACTTGCATTTCGCACAGGCGAACGATACATAGAGACAGAGTCCAAATAGATTATCACAGAAACGAAACGCGAGTAAATACAGAGTAAGCAGGAGTTCGAATTTATTACATAGCGAGATACAGGACAAGGGTTTCACAACAGCGAATACCCATTTCGCAGAAATAGCCAAATAAGCATACACAAGACGAGGGTTTGATACCCCAAGGACCCAACTCATAAAACAGGAGTTCAATTAACTGGAGAGCGATATTACAAGGACAAAGAGTCCGAAACGGAGAACCAGTGTATAGGACCCAAGAGGGTCACACCTTCAACAAGAAAATTTAACTAATCTACTGCTCAAACGATAGACTCGAAGCAACAGCGACATTACAGAACCGCTAAGACACAACATACAATGTGGAAGGACCCTACCCGGAGGGAAGAACCGGAGAGTGCACACGACGGCCGAGACAGTTGAAGGACGTTGAGCCACACACCCCGACTGTAACAAACCACCTGCAGACATAGGGAACCGAATTAGACAGTGTGCAGGCATATACAACTATTTAAAAACAAGAAATTGAAATAAGTTAAGGTATAGAGCTCACCTGGAGCCGAGAAGGCCGAGTCGAGGACACGGACCATCATCAAAACCTGAAGACCCGTGACAAAGGGCGTTAGAATCAGTGAGACAAAGGACCAAAAATTTTAGTAGGGAACCTGTAGTTACCTTGACGACGAGACAGAGCATGTTGGCCTGGAGGAGAACCTGTCAAGAGCGAGTTAAACAGTTAACTGAACAGAGTCGACGGAGATAATCGAAGAAATCTTCCTGATAAACAATAAAACGAGACTGCAAGCATATCGAGCCGAGGGTGCCTTCGCAGAGCATTGAAACCTACCTCCATAAACCAGAAATACCCACAGAAACCCAGGTTCGCCAGCAGAACGACCGAGGGACGAAACCCTCACAGAGTAGAGCGCGGCGAATGATGAAAAGCGAAAAGTGAGAAATGGACAGGGTTGACAAAAGCTCGAGGGTCATATAGGAGGAAACCGGCGGGTGGAGGTGAGAGACCATGGGAACCGGTTGAAACCCTAAAGCAGAAACCGATAAACGTACCAACCTCATTTAAGTCAACCATAAATATATCCAGGATGCGGGTCTTATCAGATAGGATATATTTCATAATCGGCGGGAGGCCATCATAAGTGGTATCAGAGCTAGTTTCTTGAGTTAGAACTAATGGAACAGGTAGAAGGTGAAGGTGAAGGAAGAGGAAGAGGAAGAGGACGAGTAGTCCGTAGGGTAGTAGATGATGGACTGCGAGAGGAGATTCGAGTTTTGCGTGAAAGATTGGCAGTGGTGGAGGCTGGGGGAAGGAGAGGCCCAGCAGATGACAGTGATGAAGAATTAGCTGAACCAGAGGATGAGTTCGAGGGAGTGACACCGGAACTTAGATTATTGAAGTCAGTTTTGTTGTCCAGTCATAAGCCAAGGCATGAGTTACCTACTTATGACGGAAGTTTGTCTGCAGATGTGTTATTAGATTCGCTGAGTGAAGTCAATAATTTTTTTGAGTTTGAGGAAACCAGTGAGGACAAACAAGTGAAGTTTGTCGCCACCAAGCTGAAAGGACATGCGTCCTTGTGGTGGGACAGCGTTCAGGCGGAAAGGAAAAGGCTACACAAACAGCCTATAAAGAAGTGGGCCAGAATGGAAGCAAAAATGAAGGAGAAGTTCCTGCCGAAGGATTACCAGATCATGTTGTACAGACAGGTACAGAACCTGAAGCAAAGAGGAATGACTGTTAGGGAGTTTACAGAGGAATTTTATAAGTTGAATTTACGAGCAGGGTATGTGGAAGACACCTCAGAAAAAACAGCCAGATTTGTAAATGGCTTGAGAGGGGAGATTTTGGATGAAATCGGTATCCTCTCACCTCAAACATTGGATGAGGCCTATGAGTTTGCACTGAAGGTAGAGGAGAAAATTAACAGAAAACAAAACACCAAGAGAGGAGGTGGTTCTGGCAGAGGAAAAGGCAAGGTTTATGGCAGAGGTAGAGGTGCAGGCCCAAATGACGAGGGCAGCAGTTCCAAATCTGCTGGTACCTCAGAGAAGGACAACAGCACCAGGGAAGGACGACCATCTCAGCGAGGGCGAGGATTTGGTCGAGGCAGGGGAACTATCCAGTGCTATCGTTGTCACAAATTGGGACACAAGTCATATGACTGTCCTGAAGGTGAGCCAGCAGGTGGAAGAGGAACCTATGTTGCGCAGGCAGAGGATGTTGAGGAGACACCTCAAGAAGCAGAGAATACACCAGAGACAGGCGAAGCCTTGGTGTTAAATAAAGTGCTGTTAAAACCAACAAAAGAAGTTGCAAAACCAGATCAGCGAAAGGCTTTGTTTCGCACTGTTTGCAAGTCACGGGGTAAGTGTTGTAAGTTGATCATTGATAGTGGGAGTACCGATAATTTAGTGGCTGTGGAGATGGTAGAGAAGCTGGGATTAAAAAAGTTGAAACATCCTACTCCCTACAAAGTGTCGTGGCTGCAGAAGGGGCATCAACTGTTAGTTGATGAACAGTGTGAGGTGGAGTTTCAGATCGGTAAGTATAAGGACAAGATCCTTTGCGATGTGATGCAAATGGATGTCTGTCACTTACTGTTGGGACGACCTTGGCAGTTTGATAGAAGTGCAATTCATGATGGGAAAACCAACTGCTATAAGTTTGTGAAAGATGGGATCAAACATACGCTTGTACCCATCAAGGAAGAAAATACAGCAGAAGCTAGTGGAGTGAAAGCACTGCTGTTAGGCGGGAAAGAATTTATAAAACAGATTGAGGACAGCGAGATAAATTTTGTTGTCATAAGGAGATCAAACGCAGTAGTTCTTCATACACAGGTTTCAGATTTGCCTGAAGAAGTTCAGAGGTTGCTGCAGGATTTTGGAGACATTGTGGTAGATGATCTTCGAGATGAATTGCCACCAAGGAGAGGTATTAGTCATTGTATTGTCTTTATACCAGGGGCAAGCCTGCCAAAATAAAGCAGCTTACCGCATGATTCCCAAGGACCATGAAGAAATTAGGAAACAGGTCCAGGAGTTGTTGGACAAAGGTTTGATTCGAGAAAGCATGAGCCCATGTGCAGTACCAACTGTTTTGGCTCCAAAGAAAGGAGGAGAGTGGAAAATGTGTACGGATTCCAGGGCTATTAACAAAATTATTGTTAGGTACAGGTTTCCCTTACCTAGGATGGATGATATGATGGATTGTTTGAGTGGAGCGGCCTATTTTTCAAAGATTGACTTGAAGAGTGGATATCACCAGATCCGGATTCGGGAAGGGGATGAATGGAGGACCGCTTTCAAGACGAACGAAGGCTTATATGAGTGGCTCGTGATTCCATTTGGTTTGAGCAACGCTCCCAGCACATTCATGCGTCTGATGAATGAAGTGCTGAAGGAATTTAATGGTAAGTTTGTAATAGTTTACTTGGATGATATTCTGATTTTTAGTAAGACTAAGGAGGAACATTTCAGACATT
>APFE030148268.1:0-22312 GCA_000404065.3 Pinus taeda
TGTTCTGTTATTGTTAATCTGGTTATTACAGCTAACTGTATAATTTACATGTACTTGATGATCATTTGATGTATATGGATCCAGTTTGAAAATTTATGAAAAGTGGTCCTTGAAAAGAAGTAGGGGGTTGTAGCTCCCTTTCAGGAGAGACTGGAAAACGAGAGAGAGAGTTGAAGCTCTCAGCAGGTTGCAGCCTGCGTACTGGTAAAGGACTGCACCAGTACAAGACCATTGTAAAAGGAGTTTCTAATTTGAAAGAAGATAGAGACATATTGCAGCAGGTGGTTTTCACCCACATTGGGTTTCCACCTTATATCTGGTGTTCTGTCTGATTTTCTTGTTCATGCTCATTATTTATGGTATTGGTATGCAAAAATAATTCAAAGTATAAATAAGAAAGATTTGGTAAAAGAATTTGATAATACTGATTCACCCCCCCTCTCAGTATTATTGTCAACAGATATTCATTTTCTTTGCTTGTAATTTTTCAAGTCAGCTATGGAATAACATGAGAGCTGCACATTATTAACAATTGTGCAGTTGTCTTATTTCTACAAAGAGGAATAAAAGAAATGGGACAAGAATAGGGTAATTAAAAGAAAATCTAGGATTCCAAGAAGTCTTGGTTTTCAACTTAGATTTTCTATATAAACATTCCAACAATATTAGTTTTCATGCTTATACAATTTTATTATTATTATTATTTATTTTTTATGTTTTATATTTACTTTTTTTTATTTTTTGAAAAAGAAAGTAGAAGGCTAAGTTGGAGAGGAAGAAGAATCTTCCTTGACCAACTTGTTGGCTTAGTTTGGGCTGACCCAGGTTCAATCTATACTGCGCACCAATAAAACCCTCAATCACTAGTCCATTCGGCAATGACCTGCAAGCATACCATAGTCTCACCCGAAATGACTATGGGAGGATGCAAAATTAGGTTACTGCAGCCTTGAAGGATTAGGAGATGTGGTATTATTATTTTATCTTATTCTTATTTCTTATACTCACTTTTCCATATTAAATTAATCAGTTAAACATGTCATACAAAACCATCACTGTGCTGAAGTAAAATGCAATTGTAATAACTACTACTCTACAATAGATAATAAGCAAATACACACATCAACACATCAAATTATTGTGGTTCACCCCAGTGCAGGGCTACATCCACAAGAACTTTTGCTTAATATAATAAATCTTTGAACAAAAAATAGTGCCTGACCTACACACTAAGTTGCAGGCTATCTGTGCACTCAATTGTAGACTTAGGCCTCTGCGCATTTTCCTTCACTACCAAATTACAGATCATAACTATTTTCCCATAGCATTGATCTGGATCTCATTCAAAATTATTCTCTTCTTATTATTTTACCCTACATGTACTAGTACATTGAAGGGTTATATCATCAAAATACCATGGATTCCCTAAAACAAGAAACTATGGTCCCAAAATCATTGATCCTTTAAAAAGTCACGCACTTTTACAAAAGGTAGGGGAATCGACCCACCCCGAATCCCTTACGACATCGCACGGTATATTCAAAATGCTCCACTATGTGGTCAACTTCGCGCTCTGCTCCACGCTCCACTGCATGGTCCACCTTGCACTCTGCCCCCCAAAATTTGAAGTCTTTACCAAATCTAGACCAAATTTAGTTGCACCCAACAGGCCCCCAACACTCATATGTGACTCATCACCTCAATGTTCTTGTAGGCATTGTTGAACTGTTGCAAAAATTTTGTGACCTGCTTCTCTTTGTTGTGCACTTCCTTCAGCAGTGCTTTTGTCGCAAGTTCTGTAGCCTTCTGCATCATTATTATCTCTCTCTGTCAAAGCTCTTGAAGCTTCTCATATACTGCTTGGGACAGTTGGAGAGCCTCATCTTGTCATGGCTAAGTTATCTCTTTCAAATTTTGCTCTTCCTTCCTCAACTCCTCTATCTTCTTCTGGAGGGAATTTCCCTCATTGAGCTTTACAAGATTTTGTGAGATTGGTAAATTCCTCATAGTTGTATGAATCTCTTCCAGCTGATGTTGCTTCTTTTGAATATCCTCTTGAAGTTTCAGAGCATTTGGATATTCCTGCGAAGTCCAAATTTGTAAGCTCTCGTCCAATAGCTTCCCACAATCTACCACTACTGTAGAGATGTTAGCCGTTACAGCCTTTTGGTCAACCTCCCTCTACTCTCGCACTTCTTATGGTGTGGTTGGTTGTAGCTTCATTTATAGCTCATTGATCTTCATCTCATATGTAAATTACACTTTTGCAATCTTATCCTTGTACCTTTTTATTGTAAGGCTGAGCTTCGCGACCTTGTCCTCCACTAGATCTTCTTCTCATACCTCATTGTCTAGAATCTCACGGCATGTTGCTTCGATGACCTCCTTCAGTTTCTATTGCTATTGTATTGCCTGATCCCTTTCCTGGATCACCTGGTTGAGCTTCTACTGTAGCAAAGCTCACTCTCTCTCTACCTGAATGTTTAACTATGAAGTGTGTTGTTCGTGTAGCTTCATCTCATTTATGATCTCTAGATGCAACTTGTGTAATCTCTGAAATGGTACTACTATGATGTTCACGTTCACATACCTCCATTATTTGGTCTATTGTTGTACCTCGGTAGAGTCAAACTGTAGGGCTCCAGCAGGTATCGGTGTTATCCGTGTTGCAAATGTAGGCTTTATTGGTCTTCCCTCTCCAAGATTCTCCTCTACCTGCACTGGTTGTCTGACTATTTGTGCCAAGGTATTCAGTTCTTCAATGTGCTCCTCGACACCTATTGGAAGTGCATCGTAGAAATCCTCTAACTTGTTCCATGATTTTGTCATTGCTTCCTAAATTCTATCCTCAATCTGATCCAAGTCCCCATCAGTGAGGACCAATGGTGTTAGGTCCTTTGTCTTATTTTCCTTCTACTTATTTTTGCTTCTCATGGCATCTTTAGTGCCTGCCTTCCTCTTCTCTACAACATCTTGGTTTGTCTCTGTCTTTTTAGATTCTTTATTCTTCTCATCACCTTCAGGAGGATCCTGGTGACCCTCGTTGTATTTCTCCTCTTGTTCTGATTCTTTCTGATCCTTGTCCTTTCTACTCGCTTCCTCGAACTACATCATGTCCTCCTCTGTCAGACTATCCTTTGTCTGTGTCTCCAACGCAGTCATCCACTCCGTAGGCCACTGTTTTATCTATGCTAGGAGACCATCTTTTGTCACTAAATATGGCAGGGGATGCCATTTCTTCCTTGTGTCATTGCAATCTTGTATATAAATTCTATGGAAGTCAGCCATAAACTTTGCAAGAGAGTTATACTATTTGTATAAGTTGGGTGAAATGCGAGGGTGTTGGTTCACCAACATGTGTAAGTATATATGATATAAAATAAAAGGAATTATTTTATCATGTGCTCGCACTGGTTTAGTGGTATACCATAGCGAGGCATATTGCACAGCTTCACAAACATCCAAGGGTACCAAAGGGAATTGTGAATCTTCTGGCTCTCTCCATGTAAGCAACACAATTATCAAAATTAACCATGTGTAATTAAATGGAGTACCTTTCTCCTGAGCCTCACATCAATCATCTAGAAATTATTGGCATATATATGCGACCTAGTTGTATTGAACCCCATCAGTGCGTTATGCAGCTAATGAAACCATCAGTGTAGTGACTTCATTAGCTCGACACTTCCTTATGATTTTTCCAACCAATATATATGTTGCAAAGAAAAATCCTTGGTCATTGATCAAGTTGATATCATAACCTCGCTTCCCTTTTGTTATTCCAAACTTCTTCTTCATGTTTTCTACTATGGCTATGTCCTGATCTTTCCCAATAAACTCCTCTGCGGGGTTCAACCCTTAATAAGGAAACCTTGTGATTATCCATATTATCATTGGGTCAATAGGGATCCTCTTCCACATCCACAGGCATCCATCGTGCACCAGCACGAGCAGTTGTCTCACACAATTTGTGCTTCCTGGACTTCTATCGAAGTTCGATACATTCAGCATATTCATCAAGCCCAACCATGCCAATCCAATCACCCACTATTGTGGTTCTAACCTAGTCATGCCACTCTCAAGGTAGTGCACTTGTTTCAAGTATATATTTGGTTTGAAATGCGAATATTTATTTATGTCATTGAAATCATAGTCCATGAATCTCAGCTGCAAAATATTCCCAAGGGTTTCTCCAGTTAATCGCACTAACTCTAACAATAAAGGTGTGAAGGTTCCATACTTCATGTACTTCAACTCTTTCATTGGTTTTGTATCTAGTTTTCTTGGTGGAATATATGGTGGGAGAGGCGATGGAAACGCTACACCATCTGTTTCCATTTTCCCTTGCTCTGCTTCTTCCTCACTATCTCTCACTTGTCTGGGCTCTTTTTGAGGCTCAATAGGTCTATTTTATTGTTTGTTCTTCGTTCTCTGCTCTTTTGTCATTTTCTTTCACATGGATTTCCACTTTGTGCGTGATGATTTTGTTTTAGGTGGTGATGTTGGCGCGGGCATATCAGTTGATGCTACTTCCATCACTCCAGCTAAGCCCTTCTCACTAAAATACGAATAAATTCTTTAGTCGTCAGGATATTCATGCATAAATTTTTTCGGCTTCTTCACAATAGTAGTATTCAAACTCTCAGGATAGAAAAGTGCCAAATCTGGGTGGGAAGTGGCTTCTTATAAAAAATCTATATTTCTAACCCCATCATTAGCTCAGATTGTGTTCATTAATTTCATATCTATCGCTAGATCCGGTCAATTTGTCCTCATATATGCATCTCTCCGCATGTTTTAACGACGAATTTCCCTTTTAACAGTCATATTTTCTCGGCGACCTTTGATGCATCCCATATTGTAGCATGAAACCATTGTTACATCGAGGCCCCTACATACTTCGACATAATCTAGATTGTCATGAAGTAACTTTCTACGCCGAATCTCTTTCTGCAGCGTCATTTATAGTCCAATTCCCACTTTCAACTGTAGGTGGTAGTAAGACTCTTCTCCTTTCTTTAGAGTGAAGTTGTAGGGGCAGGGTTGTCCCTGTACATATTTACTCTTCCTTGAACCAATTCTCCATTTAATTTTGCTAATTGAAATGCACCACCATCAGTAATATTCTTGATAATGTATGGGCCCAACCAATGCATCTTGAATTTTCCTGGAAATTTTACAAAGTTACTGCCATAAAGGAGAACAAGGTCTCCTACCTGGAACTTCTTCTACTTAATATGTCTATCATGCCAGGCCTTTTCTCCTACTTTTTGTACCTGCTGATGAAATCCTGCTATAAATCTATATTCCTACAAAGCAAGAAACTGCAACATCCTTTCCCCCATTATATTAGGATCATCCATATCATTAAAAGTTGCAATTCTCAACCTAGGCACGATGTACTCCATGGGCATCACAACTTCTTGCCCATAAACTAACCTGAAGGCTATTTGACCTGTTAACTTTTTACATGTGGTCCTATAAGCCCATAACATTGTTGTAATTCTAAGGTCCCAATCATCTCTATTCACATTGCATACCTTAGTAAGTGCATTATCCAAAATCTGATTAAATCCTTCTACTGTTCCATTGGCCTAAGGATGATAAGGGGTACTCTTCTGATGATAAACTTGGAACTCCTTAGTCAATGCTTCAATAATCTTATTTAGGAAGTGTGAACCTTGGTCCTTCATTAAAATCTTTGGACATCCAAATCTAGACAATTTCTACTCAAAAATAAACTTTGCAACAGTATCTGCAGTGCAGTCCCTTATTGGTTGTGCCTTGGCCCATCTTGTCAAGTAATTAGTCATTGTAATTGTGTATCTTGCAATAGTCGTCTTTCCAGGTGGGTTGATGGGTCCAACAAAATCAATGGCCCACTTATCGAAGGCCTACAATGTAACTTGTGGTACCAATGGCATCTCATCTCTTCGGGAAAGATTCCCTATTCTTTGACACACATCACATGCTCAGTAGTACTCCTGCGCATCTTTATGTAGTGTAGGCCACCACATTCCTGCTCTCAAAATCTTCTACGCAGTAGCCTTTCCTACATATTGTCCACTAGTTACACCCCCATGAGCATCTACTAGAATCATCTGTCTTTCATGTTCAGGAACATATATGTGCAGTGTCTCTTATGGTCCCATCTTATATAATTGTCCTGCTATTAATAAAAATTCAACAGCCTTAACCACTAATTCTCTCTTTTGCTATGTAGTATACTCTAAAGGAGCCATTCATGTGGTCAAAAACTAAATGATATATGTGAAATGGTCATTTGTCACTCTGATTGTAAATAACTATGCATCAGGGAGATTATCCTCTATGTTGGTTGGTTCTTCCCATGTTTCTAGTCTTGATAGATGGTCAGGTCCTGCATTTAGTCTCCCTAGTTTAATAATGATCTCAATGTTATATTCCTGGAATAATAGTAACCATCTGCAAATCTTTCCTCCTAAGACAAGCTTATTAACCAAATACTTCAGTGCAGAATGATTTGTAAACATTTTAAAGTGTGACCCTAGAAAATAGTGTCTAAACTTCTGCAAAGCATATAACATGGCCATTCCTTCCCTTTCTGTAGTGGTGTAATTCTTTTCTACTTTAGATAAATTTCTACTTGAAAAAGTTATAGGATGATCAATCTATCCTGCACCAGGTTGTGCCAGTACCACTCCCAAAGCTATACAAGAGGCATCCACATGGACATGGAACTTCGTATTCCACTCAGGGAACACCAGTATAGGTCTAGCTACCATTTTTTCTTTCAATATGTCAAGGTTCTTTTGACATTATTCATTCCACTGAAAAGTTACATCCTTCTTCAACAACTTCTCCATAGGCACAATGATTTGAGCATACCCTTTGATGAATTTCCTATAATACCCAGTATGCCCCAATGTAGTGAGAAGTTATCTTACTATATTAGGTGGAGGCAAGTTCAAAATTATAGTAATCTTAGCAAAGTCCACCATTAGTCCTTTCTTACAAACAATATGTCCCAACAATATGCTGAAAGGTACACAAAATATGCACTTCTTTAGGTTCAAATAGATATGATATTGTCTACATGTGTCAAGCATAAGTCTTAAACTTCCAACATGTTTTCTCAACAATCCAAATATTGTCCAATCATCAAAATATACCTCAACACAGATCCTAATCTCTCCTTGAGTCTTCTTCTCTTTCACCACCATAAGACTCACCCATTATAATTCTTCTATTGGTTCAATAATTCTTGTTATTATCATGTTATCAAACTCTACCTTCACTTTCACCTTATACTTTGGGTTCAGCCTGTAAGGCCTTTATTTGAATAGCTTTGCATTGGGCTTAAGGGTAATCTTCATGACTCCTAGATCTCCTATTATACCCTTCATCTCTAAAAAATTGGTGGGAAATAGTTCTTGATATTAATGAAGTAACTTTGTAACTTTACTGACTATCTCATCATCCCAGTAGCCTCCTATTGTTGCAAACTTGGGTACCTTCTATGATCCTATGTTCACCTTCTTGGTATTTAGTGGCTTCGTTATATCTGGTATCTCTAGCTTAGGTCCAGTTACTTTGTGGTATCCTTCTGACTCTGTTATGTCGATTTTGTGAGGATCTTCTTCTTCATCTGCAGTAAGGTTATAGAACTCTAGTGCATTTTCCATCTATGCAGCCCAATCAAGTTGTTGCCATCTCAGTGGGGTTACATTCTCAAAGATCATCTTCTTGACTGTCTGAAAGGCCAAATCTATATATGGGAAATCATCCTCAAAGTTGAATATTAATATGAAGCCATCAACCATGTCTACCTAGTTCACAGTACCATGTCGAAGCTTTGTTTCCAGGTACCAATTCTTAGGGATTGTCTCTAATGTATGAATGAATCCATGTACCCATTATTTCTGTGGAATCTCTTTCCATGTTGTAGTGCATAGCTAGATATGCTTCCTAGGATTAGTTTCACCATCATATTTTATCTCCATCTCTATGTCTATCTGTCCAAACCTTATCCCCGTCAATCTTCGACATTCTTGCCAACCTCCTATATCCTTCTTGTGTGCATTCAACCATCTAGAAGGGGTATCTTTCAGGGCTATATCCAAGACTAAAAACCTTTGATTTTTTGAAAATTGTTCTTCATAATCATTAATAAAAGTATTTACATCACCTAAGCCATCATAGGAAGGCAGGTTACATACCTCAGATATCATACAGTGAACTGATTTAGTAATTCTTGCACAGAACCTTGTGGTTACTTCATGCAGCCTATTCTGCCAATTCTCCCACTCTTCTTCTAAGTTTGAGGTACAAGAACTATCATGCTCCCAACTCAACTTGCCTTCTGTATTAAGGTTAACACAATCATGTTTCTTTACTATCATTTGATAGATATTGTCTATGTTATTTGTGTAATATTCTTCTTTAAATGATTTTGTATATCTTACTCCTTCTAATGGATCCAAGGAAACAATTACTCTCATATTAATTCCTTAAAATATCATTTGTCTCTTCTTCAGAATAATTATGGCCATCTAATCAAATTCCCAGCCAATTCCAAGCAATGCAAGATAAGGTTTACTGTCATCGACGATCTCTATTAATTCAAAATCAACAGTAGTGCGAGCTCCTTCAATATCCACTGTGACACCCATAGTCTTCCTAGAGGGAAGATATTTTGCTGATTTTCCATCCTTAGCTTAATACATTATCATTGTCTCTTCAGCTTACCCATTAATTCCCATGTCTTATTCATCAAGACATTAGCATCAGATCCCAGATCCAGAATAATTTGATCCATGTCATATTCTCCTAATTGCACACTAAGCCTCATCTCTCTTCTAGTTCTCTTCTGTCGATGCAAATTATTGATTGCATGCATCTCACTTCGTGGTGTTTCTTTGGATGCACGGGCATATATCAACTATAGCCTTTTGATCTCTAAACAATTTCATACAGTACTACAGAAAATCCTTTAAAATACCTACTTGATTTGTTGAATCCAGGTCTTGTGTCGGAGTTTTATCCTGTATTGAAGCTTGGTTCTGTATCGAATATGATGACACGTTGGAGTTACTTTTATGATCGAGCTCTAGCTGTGCACTAGAGGTTAAAGCTTTAGCATCCATAAAACGTCGCTTTTCTTCCAGGGGTTATCAAGGTGGATTTCTTCTCTTTAACTTTCAAATTCAATTAAAAGAGGACTATAATAATTCTATATAAATGTATTTGGATCTTTTCCATGAGATCTCTTTCTGGTATCTACTCTATATCTCTTTCCACTTCACGTTGTTCTGATCTCTTTCTCAGATTTATTCTCTCTTCTTCCAAACATAAGTAAACTAGCAATTTGGTTGCATCTATAAAACTCCCTTTTCACACAGAAGCATCTTAATCCAAAGTTTTGTAGAAAATCCTGTAGATTCACAAGCTAAATTATGCAATTTGCTAAAGAAAGAGACAAGAATCTACTTCTACTCTTTATAGCGGAAGCCCATAAACATCAAGCAAACAATAATCAATAGAGGAAGAAAATCAAAGGCACATAACACAATAAATATCCGTGGAAAGCCACAGCTCGAAACCCCACTATCTATTTTGTATTAATATGGAAAATCAAGATGAAATTACAATGCTTGTTCTCTCTAGAATAATCCCAGCACTTAGAAAATTCAATCTCCAACTCATAAGCAAGCTCGAGGCCAAGACATAGCCTCTTCACAAATTCTCCAAGTCTCTATTCCAATGTGTGATTCCTATGAAGGATAGCTTGTATTTAAAGGGAAATAAAGCCTCTAAAATAGCGTAATCCCTCAAGGATCAGTAACTAATTGCATGCACTGCTAGTGCAACTCAGAAAACTCTAAAACAAATAGTACATTGTCCCTGCACTCTAATCTCAACTGGGTCTTTCTCATAATGGACATGCATGAGTTTTTGATGGTGGAATCTTCAATTAACTAAAGTAGCACTAATTAGGTCACTAGTGTCCCAATTGACTATTTACTCACCATTAGTTCCTGAAACTGATTGGAACTAATTTAAATGGACTTAACTCAATAAATTGAGTTAACTAATTACAACTCATTCATAACTCATCCTTAACTCCCATAAGTTATGGAGAACATATACATGTCTTCTAAGAGACTTCCAATTCGAATTTCCTAAATTAATTAAGTTAATTAAACTTAATTAATTATTTTCAAATTGCTATGAGATGTAAAATTGCCTTGTAAAATGTTGTAATTTTGTAGTCAATCTAGGTCGTTCATTAGGCAAAGATCTGACGGTAGAAGTTATGTTTAATTTATGGTTTTTTTTCCCTAGAAGGAAACCCCTCGCTATATATGAGGGAATTGCATTGTGTCTATATATATCTGTATTTTGAGTGATGAAGAGAGAGGAGATTGAGAGCGAAGAGGGAGTTACAGCAGATCTGTTGTAGGTTGTATCTCTTTAGTTTGTTGGATAATATAAAAAGAATGACTGGTTGTTTCTCCATGGACATAGCCCAAAATGGGTGAACCACATATATCTGTGTCTCTCTTGTTTTATGCATTTTCTATGTTTATATTTCTACAATATTTTATGTGTTCCATTGCTCTGTAATATAATTCTGTAACACCAAGTATGTGATGTGGGCTCCTATTCTACAAATAGATCGTTGTGTTGCATGCCTCAGCCCACAAGTGAAGTGGTAGGCCTTGGTCATGCAGCATTGCCTGTGCTGTCCTATAATAGTTATGTTCTTCCTCTCAGCCACCACATTTTGCTGTGGGTTATGAGGTGTTGTCAACTCTCGTTTAATTCCTTTTGATGCACAGAAGTCCTTAAATTCTTGAGAGACATATTCTCTATCGTTGTCACTTCTCAAGGCCTTGATCTTCTTCCCTGACTCTTTCTTGACCAAAGCTTTGAACTCACAAAACTTTGTGAAGGTTTGGTCCTTCTTTTGCATGAAATAAATCCAGTATTTACGAGAATAGTCATCAATGAAAATCACATAATACCTTTGCTTCATTGTGGATGCCGTTGAGAATGGTCCACACAAATCAGTATGAACTCGCTCTAAGATAGCCTCTGCTTGACTGTCTCGATCATGAAAGGAAGACTTGGTGTACTTTCCCAAGGTACAACCTTTCCATTTTTCAACTTGCTCAAGTTTAACTTTGGGAAGTCCTGTAGATATATATTGCATTATCTTCAAAGCCCCATGATGAAAATGGCCCAACCACTTGTGCCACAACTCGCTAATGTCTTGGCATTGCACCAATTATGCTTTCAAACTCAATGTTGCACAATCATCTACCTCTAGTTTATAGAGATTCTTCACCCAAATCCTTATCCTCATGGTCTGACTTGTCGCTATGTGTCTTAGGAACACATTTCCTTTACTGAAGACAACATCGAAGGCCTTTGTCCTCTAACATCGTGACCAATACCAAGTTCTTGTCCAGGCACATACATCACATCTATCAAGGTGAGAGGAGCTCCATGCTCCCTCTAAAAAGCAACCGTGCCCACTCCTGAAACACTATACCTTCCATCGTCACCCATCTCTATGTGCATCTTGAGGTATTTCTCCTCCAAGGCACTGAATAAATTTTTGTCACCGATCATGTGGAATGAGGCTCCACTATCAAGATACCAAACACAACCCATCATCAATGACACCATGCATGCGATGAGGGTAAAGTCCATTTCGAACTAAGAGGCTCATGCCTCACCTTCTGATCCTTCCAAGGATCCCTTCTTGGACTTCTTCGATGGGCAATTAGTCGCATAATGTCCCATCTTGTGACAATTAAAGCATCTTACTTTAGACATGTTACCATTCTTCCCTCCATGAGAAGAATTCAATTTGAAATGGGAAGTCTTCCCCTTCCCTTTCCTTGCCTTACTTACTAAGGCCAGATTTTCTTCATCATCATTCTTGGATGAAGAACCATCTCGTGTGCTCCTCCTGATCTCCTCCTGCATAAGATCCAATCACAGTCATTCCCAATCCGGCAGTTTCTCCCTTCCATTCACAGAGTCCTAGTAGCTATTCCAAATCTTTGGAAGGCCAAGCAGAGAGAGGCTCACCATATCATCATCGGCAGTAGTTATTCCCACACTGCGAAGCTCAACTCTGTAGGTGGTGAGCTTGTTCAGATATGTGGAAATAGTATCACCCTTCTCCATCTTGATTCTTCAAAGCTTGTCCTTGAGCACCAATTTCCTTTGGTCACTATTGTTTTAGTAGAGGTCCTTCAATGTCTTCCACATTTAAAATGGAGTATCCTTCCCATGAAGACTCGTGACAATATGGTCTTGAACTCCCTCAAGGATGATCCATCTCACCTTTGCCACACACTTCTTCCACTCAGCCAACTCTTGTGCATTAGTTGAAGCTGGCTTTGGGATTTCTTGATCAATTAAATTCCTTCAAGCCATTGTCCTCTAATACATCCTCCATTCTATTTTTCCATGGTATGTAATTCAAGCTACCTTCCAAGGCAATATCGAGTCTCAAGACATAGAATGTCATTGGCCAACCTTGAAGTATGATATGAATTCGATTTTCACCTGCAACCCCGAACTTCAAACTTCGAATTCTCTTCTTAGTATATTGTTCACATCTCTGATACCATGTAGAAAATATGTGTAGGTTAACCCGATCATGCAATATAAATCAAAGAAGAATACTATAACGTACTTCTACTATCAGTTTGCGGAAGCTTAAAGATCAAGCTGAACAATATAACCAAAAGAATAAGAATCAATGGCACAATACACATGAAAATACTTTGGGGAAAGCCTCAGCTAAAAACCCCACTATCTGTATTATCATACAAGGTGGAAATACATAGGAATTATACAAGGCCTTAGCTCTCACAGCTATCCAGCTCTCAGTACAATCCTCACAGATGCTCACAGGAAATCTTGGCTTCTTTATAGCCTTCCTCTCTGCCCTCCAATCTCCTATTTCCTTGTGTTGTTCCTTGTGGATGATTTCCTATTACCAAGTGGATGATCAGCCATCCAAAACTACACAATCCTTAAGGATTAAATCCTTGACTGCGTGCATGAGTTTTCTCTATGAGAAAACACATGCATGAATTTCTGATGAGGGAATCTTCAGTTAACTGGAGTAGTACTAGTTAAGTGCATGCATTCATCAACTGACTATTAACTCACCATTAGTTCCTCAAACAGTTTGGAACTAATTTAACTGGACTTAACTCAGTAAATTGAGTTAACTAATTACAACTCAAATATAACTCAATCTTATTCTCCTTAATTTTAAGGGATAACTCTTGCATGACTTCAGAAAGACTTCTAACTTGAATTTCTCCAACTAATTAATTTAAAATTAATTAATTAATTATTTCCAAGTAGCTGTTAAGACTAAATTTGATTTTACTTCACAATTTAATTCAAGGACAAATTAAATTGGAATATTCTTGTTGCCATATTTCAACAAAACAAAGCCACAAAGAAAGACTATTTCCCTCTACCTTTCATTGACCAAGTGCTAGATGGCGTGGCAAGGAAAAAGTTTTTCTCTTTCCTAGATGGATTCACCAAGTACAATCAAATCCCGATCAGCCTAAAAGACTAGGATAAAACCACCTTCACTTGTCCTTGGGGTACTTTCACCTATAGGGTCCTTCCTTTTGGCCTATGCAATGCTCTGCCACTTTTTAGAGAGCAATCTTGAGTATCTTTGTCGAGTTAGTCCATGATGTGCTAGAAATTTATATCGATGATTTTACACCTTATGGAAGTTATTTCGAGGAGGCTCTATCCAACTTAAGTAAGGTTTTGGACAAATGCATTGAAATGAACCTGTCTCTCAGCCTCAAAAAATGTGAATTCTTGATGACTTCAGAGACCGTGCTAGGTCATTCAATATCTCAGCAAGGACTGCAGTTGGACCCAAATAGAATAGTTATCATCCAAAGGGTCCCACCTCCACAAAAGCATAGAGATGTCAAAAGTTTTCTAGGGTTAGTGGGATACTACCGAAGGTTTATAAAAGACTTCAGCAAGTTGTCTTCTCCTTTATTTTGGTTGTTGGCCAAAGACCCTGAGTTTGTATGGTCAAAAAGTTGTCAAAAGGCCCTGGACACACTAAAGGACAAGTTAACCACTGCACCGATTCTCCAAGGCCCAAATTGGGCCCTTCCTTTTCATATTCATGATGATGCCTTACACAAAGCCATAGGAGCAGCCCTAGACTAGATAGATGAGAAATTTCCTTATTCCATTTACTTTATCAGTAAGAATATGTCAAAGGCCGAACTAAACTACATATTGACCGAAAAGGAGCTCCTAGTTGTTGTGAATTCATTGAACAAATTTAGGCATTATATTACAGGCTATCAAACATTTGTACATACTGACCATGATACAAGCAAATATTTAATGAATAAACCTGATGTGAATGCCTGGATAATTAGATGGTTACTTTTACTACAACAGTTTGATTTAACTATTGTTGATAAGCCTGGTAAGGAAAATGGTGTCGTAGATTTTTTGTCTAGATTAAATTTTCCTACAGGTGAAGAGGGGATGGTTGATGATTAATTACTGGATGAGAACTTATACGCCATTCCAATTCTCTCTCCATTGTTTGTTGACATGGCAAACTATTTTGTATTTTCATAGTTCCCACATAATTTGTCCTCCAAGTAGAAAAGTAAGATTGTGAGGATGAGCACCCCCTTCACTTGAATTGGGAGCAACCTCTTCAAACTAGGCCTAGATCAAATTCTGAGAAGGTGTGTCAGGGAGGAGGAGTTCTTTGACATCCTTCTGACCTGTCATGATGGGCCTTGTGGAAGTCACTTTGCAACAAAGAGGACAACGTCTATCACAATGTGAAAAGATATACTAGTCAATGTGATTGATGCCAAAGGATGGGAAAGCCTACTCCAAGAGATGAAATGCCTCTGCAACCTCAAGTGACTTTTGAGCCATTTGACAAGTGGGGCATGGAGTTCATTGGACCTATTGACCCTCTTTCCAAGCAAAAGAAGTATATCATTGTGTGCTCTGACTATCTGACTAAGTGGGTTGAAACCAAGGAAACTAAGGCAGGAACAGAGGAGAAGGTCGCTACTAGCTTTACTTTATCAACTCGGGGTTCGTACAAACTTGGAGGTGGCAATGTTCTATACACAAGTAAAAGTGATGGTTCTGCCTTTTCTCACTGTTCAGTTTGTGAGAGACCACTAGTGTTTTCAAGCTAGACTTCTATGGATTCAAAAGAAGCTTGATTGTTGATGAAATAAAGAGAAATCTACTCTAGGAGAAAGCTTGCCTACTGCAATAGGGAAAATGACTGAAACCCTATGCTAAAAACACACCATTCTCTAACTAACTGTTGAGAAACTATGCTTTACAAGAATGCCATGCTAACATGTATGAAATGTTATTGTCTAAAGCATGGAATTTCAAGACATCAAACATCACTATTGTGCATGTCAAGGAATGAAATAAATTTGTTTTGTTCTTTTTATTCTTTTTATGGAAAATCAAGTGTAAACCCTAATCTCTTTTGGTGATATGGAAGGTGCCTTAGTGATGCTGGTGGATGTTTAGGAGTTTTAGGAGATGGTTGGAAGATTTGGGAGACCCTTGGGTGACCTGGTGTGGCATCCTAGAGGTTTTCCTTCAATTCGGCCTCAAAACAGGCCACTACGAGAAAACCTACAGGATATACTAGAAACCTACAGGATTCCCTGTATTTCTACAGGATATAGGCGAGAGAAAATCGATGGTTGTTGGAGGTGATGGAAGGATTAGGAAAGGTGGTGGATGGTGGAATGGAGTGAGAAATTGCCTAGGATCACTCAGAACTCTAAACCAAGGTTAGGAGATTGTTGGATTCGCTCAACATGCTTGGAGGAATTTCTATGTACAATGATAAGATTGGTGAAGGTCTTGGTGAAAGAAAGGAATGATTATGGATGGATGAAGTTGGAAGGTGGTTTATTGTATGATATCTCTTTATATTTCTAAAGCACCTGCTCTAAATTAAACATTTATAATTGCCAAAATGGCATGTAAACAAGAAGAATTCTAACAAGCTAGAAAAGCATAATTTAATGAACTAGTTGTCTACTTCATGCATGATGAAAATTTCTGAATAAAATGGAATCATGGATGATATCTTCTATAAGAATAAAGATGGAAGAGATGTTGATTAAATCCTACACTTGCAAAACTGATCAAATGCTAGTTCAAGTACAGTAAACTCTAAATCTTATGAGAAAATTGAAATCTGTCTTTTTGGGGCTGCATAAGGGTCTTTTCCTCAAATCATGATCCCTGAGGGAAGAGCTGAGACCAAGACACCTACTACCATCTTTGTGGTGCTCCTTTTACCCCTTATAACCTACTACTAAAATAGAGGACAAATGGAAGCAACCTAATAAACAACTAATCATATCCACATTACTTGCAATGAAATACTTCTAAAGAAAATTTAACCATGAATCTATGAAACTAAGCCAAGCATACAAATACAAGAAGAGGAGCCTTTTCTACTAGGGTTGGTACCTAACCCAAGAGCTTCAGCCCTCTGAGTTAACTCAGTGTTGGATCAAGAAAAAACTCATTTTCATTATCAAAACAGAAAATTACATCAATGTCTTCCACAAGTCTGGAGCTCGAAAATAACTAGTGTTTTTACAACAAAAATTTGAGTCCTAATGAGGCTTTAGGCCTCTCTACTCATACAACTGAATTCTCTAACCACTTCTTTAAATCTAGGGAGGCTCTGCTCCCAAACTTGAGATGAACTAACTCTTTGTCTATCACTTGCTCGACTGCCTTTTGATCTTCATGACTTGCTTGATTGCACTCTGAGCTGGTGTGATTAATGGAGGAATATTCAAATGCGGGAGGAGTGAATGAGGAGGATTTACCTCCTACAATCACTCTCCCTTGTCCCATTCGATTTTCAAACCTTATTCTTGCCAAAATTCCTTTTTTTTCTCTTCCAAACCTGCATTCAACGCATATTAGTCCACTAGGCATAATATCTCACTTTAACTCATCTCATTAAACAAAATATAATCAAAACATGTAATAAATTGTGAGAAGAGTTTATTTGAATAGCTAAGAGGTGAATTAGAGCCCATATAATTACCCAATGATGAGGCTCGTCAAAATCCATGGATTTTTTCTAAGGAGATTGGACCTATAATCATTAAGGTCTGTATTTATCTCTTAGGTCATAAGGTTTGACTAGGAAACCATGGTTTATGGTTGGAGATATTAGCCCTATAAGCTTTGAGGCCTGGATTTTTCTCTTAGGTCATGGTGTTTGAACGAGAAACCATGGTTTATGGTTTGATAGATTGGCCCTGTCAGCATCGAGGCCTAGATTTCTCCCCTAGTTAGTGTGGCTTTGACCATATTGCCATGGGGTTTGGATAATGGGTTGATCTTGTGCCTTATAGCATCAAATAGGTATTTACCATTCAATGACATGTGACAATATGTGGTAATGTTAAATGCGCCTTGCATTTCACCATGGGTCAGGTAACGTTCCTAACATGTCTCCAAGTGACAACTTTTTGAGTTGGTGACCCTAGGACTAATGGGTGACTAGTTCATCTTGTGATTTTGATGCAAGGATGCTTTCCTCATGGTTCTAGTGTTGAACATGGGGTGGATGGATTCATCAACATAACTAAGCCCATTCAACCTTTACTTGAATAGATCATTTATCAACAAGAGAACGTCTATGGAAATCATTATGAATACCTCCCTAGCGAAGAGGGATTGTTGGATTTTGTAAGTATGGTCAATTTTCATATTTCTATCTTAGTCGTTTAAAATAAGAGAAATAAAAAATATGGATTATATTTCAAGTTGGTTTTTAAAAGAAGTAAAATTTTAATTTTTTATTTTGAATTATGACTCCAAAATCTAAATTCGAGCCCAATCTATTCATGTCAACTCATCCCAACAGCCGTCGTAGTTGGGCACATTTGATCACTACAAATAGGCCATTTGTCCTACTCATTTTGGCAAGAAAATTTGGATCACATTTGAGCCAAAATCTAGATCATCTGAGGCATTATTCAAATCTAGAAAAGGATGAAGTTTGAGGCTAATCAAAATGAAATATGGGGCAAAAAGGGTGAAATCTAATGCAAGCCAAATTCTCCTTATGCATATCAAATTTTATAAGGGCGACCAAAAATTTCCTAGGTTATTCATTAGTAATTTAACTTGTGTTTGGTTACTGGTAAGTTTGACCTGGGTTTTGTTACTAGTTAGGTTGACTTGATTTTTCTAGAACATTCAGGTTGTATTCCTTGTTGAAATGGACAAATTCTCTAAGAAAAGGTTGTTAGGATTCCCCCTTGGTTTGGGGTTTTCCCAGGATAAATTTCGTTTCCCTTTCCTTTGGTTGCTTCTTTATGTTTATATTGTTATTATTTTTTTAATGTTGAATATTTACTATGTACAATTGCTTAATGATGAAGTGACATAATATAAATAATGAAGAAATCATTGGAAGTAATTATGAGTCTAGGAAGTCCTGAAAATTCAACACTTCTTTTATAATGTTCATTAAGACCAAATCCCTAACCCTAATCACCATTCTAGAAGATATTGGATATCAATGGTTGATATTATTCACAGATCACTTTAATAATTAAATTATTTATCCTTATAAAATTACTTGATAGTCCGAAATAATTAATTAGATTTAATTGTTTGACTTTTCTTAAGTTAGACTTAGGAAATAAGACATAAATTAATTATTACACCAACCAAACACCTAAAGAGGTGCTAAATCATCTTTCACATACTAAGACATCAAGCCTATTCTGAATACCTTTAAAAACTACCACAAGCTTCAACACTTTGTCCTAGCAAGGAAGGTATTTTCCATCATCACCAACTTATATTAGTACTTCAAAAATTTCCCTTTCACTAGAGGCTTAATGAGAATAACTACCACCTGTTCCTCTACGGAAATGTACTATAATCTCATAGCACCTATTTGGACCCTATCTTTGATGAAGTTATATATGATCTTTATGTGCTTGGACCAACCATGACACATAGGATTCTCATAGAGGTTAATTCAACTTTGATTATCACATTGAATCACCGTTGGCCCCATGTCAACATAAAATAGTCCTGCAAGCATCTTGTGAAGCCACACTGCCTCACAACTTGTCATACTAGTTTCCATGTACTTTACCTCTAATGAAATAAGTGTCACTGGCTACTACTTTCTATTGTACCATGAGATCATGGTTGAACCCAAGCTAAATCAACATCCATACGTGGATTTTATATCCATCGCACTCCCTACCCAATCAGAATCTATGTACCCCTGCATCTCCACTCCTCCAACTCTGACATATCCCAATCCAAAGTATATCATACCTCACAGGTACCTTAACATATGCTTTTATTCCACCCAATGAACCTGTACGACTTAATCATGAACTAGCTAAGTGTGTTTACAAAAAATATATATATGACCCAGTGTTCACCAGATATATCAAGGAACCTATCAATTTCATGTATAGTGTGGGATCCACTAACTCACTTTAAGAAGCACTTAGCTTCTTCAAGTTTGTGATCATCGGTAACCCTTCATCCTAAACCTCCTTAAGATATCGACTGCATACTTTCCCTATCCAAGGAAAATCTCTCTTGACTATTGACACACCTCCAATCCAAAAATATAGTGCATCAAGTTGATGCCCTTCATCTTGAACTCTAGATAAAAATCCTCCTTGAACATCCCTATAATATTCTTTGATCCTGTCAAGAAGACATCTTCCATATAAAGTACCAAGATGAGGGGTTCACCCTCAACAAGTACATAGTACAAGTTGGATTCCACCTTACCCTTGGTGAAGCCCAAACCAAGAATATATCCATCGATCTTGGTGTACCATGTGCATGGAGCCTAATTTAGCCCATAAAGGGCCTTCTACAACATGCATACATGATACATTCTCCCATGCACTTCAAATCCTAGAGGTTTCTCAATATACACCTCCTCCTTAACCACATTGTTGAGGAAAGTAATTTTGACATCCATATGATGTATCCTCCACCTAATATTTGATGTAATGGACATAACTACTCTAACATATCGATATCTTGAAATAGGTGTGAATGTATCCTCGTAATCCACTCCCTCCTACTAGGAGAACCCTCTCACCATGATCCTCACTTTGTAATTCTCGAGACTTCCATCAGCTACATATTTGATCTTGTAGATCCTTCGAGAAGGGACCACAAACTTTCACTCTGATATCATCATTATGTCTCATAAATCATTCCTCGTGATGTAGCTATACTCCTCCACCATGGCATCGCTCCTGACCTGCTCATCTGTAGCATCCTCAAAAGTGTAAGGCCCATACTCACTAATGTTGCTCAATAATTCCAAATAACTGGAAAATTTTATCGGTGCTCTGCTCTTCCTTAAGGTGCTACTAGGACCCTCCATGTGCTCCTTAGCATCCCTCAAGGTCTATTCAACCCATCTTAGCCTCCTCCTAGAAGAGATCAAAGGAATATTTAATACATCCTCCACATCTATGGATTCTTCCCCTCCTACTAGTGTTGTTACTCCTTGTTCAGCATTAGAAGCTTCTTGCTTTCAGTGCACTACCCTTGTTGGTTATTTCTCATGAGACCTCCTCAATGTCCTTCCCTCATCAAATTTGAAATTCCAACCTATAATAACTTTCCTCTATCTTAGAATGTATACTCAGTAGGCCTTTGATACCTCACTGTAGCCCACAAATATGCCTCTTTCTGACAAGGGCTCCATTTCTTAGTCCTCTTCTCCATGGGGACATGGATATGGAATGGACTACTAATTATACACAAATGTCTCACATCTAGTTTCACTCCTATAAACATCTCCTCAAGATTCACATCCTCCAATATCATGTGAGTAATCATGTTCTACACATATATTACAAGCCTATGCCCATGAACACATAGGCAAACCATAATCATAGATCATTTCCCTCGTTGCCTCCATAATGGTATTGTTCCTCCTCTCAGAAAACTCATTCTACTAAGGGTTGTCAGATACCAAAAACTCCTTCTTAATCCTTGTTTCCATGAAAAATATTGGAACTCGTTGGAGGTATACTCGCCCCCAATATCTAATCTCATCACCTTAATATTCTTCCTGGTTTAGTTCTCCACAAGAGCTTTGAACTCCTGAAATTGATCGAATACCTAGGCCTTAGTCTTTGGGAAATATATCCAAAATTTTCAAGAATACTCATTTATGAATGTTGTAAAGTAAAAAGACCATGTGATCGATGTCATTAAATAGGACCACAAATGTCTAACTACACGAAGTCTAGCATTCCCTTAGACCTGATCTCGCTATGAGGATACACATCCTTGGCTTGATTTCCACATGCACACACTTTACACACTCCATCCTGCTCCACCCTGATCTCTAGAAAACCTGTAACCATTGTTTGGTAATTTAATTGAGTTTAAATTATTTCATAAATTATCGACCACGACTTGTAAACAAGTGAAGTGTATGTGCACGAGTTGTGCTAGGATTCTTTATTATGTGAGTAAATTTTCAAATTGAATTATAATGTTTTCATGATTATGCTTTATCTAAGAAATTTTCACTCTTGCAAGAAAGGAAAAGATCACATTGGCATAAATAAAACTAAATTAAAGTGCAAAAGAAAATAGAAAAACCAAATCCAAATTATCTTTATGTTTGCAAAAAGAAAACTAGTCTAGAATTGCATAAATAAAATATCGCACCAACACAATTAAATCTACTTCTCACTAACATAAATGAAACTAATCTTAAGTACATAAATAAAATATCACACTGGCAAATCTGAATCAAATTTGTAAAGCCTTGGAAGGATTATACTCCTAATTGCAATTAAATTATTCTACTCTTAAAAATTTACATGTGCACAATAGGTACCTTTTTTATTTATTTCCTTCATCCTTCACACAACAAAATGATTAAATATATAAAACAAATATTTAGCAAACTCTGTATCAAACTATGTTCTCACTGCCATAAGCACTAATTGTAAATCTAAACTAAAAGATTACTTGAGATAAACTAATGCTACAAAATTTTAAGATATAAAATTGAAATACTAACTGAAAATAAAATAAGAGCTTACAGCTTTGTTGAAGCCCCGAAAATCGGGTCGACAACAAGGGGGATACCCACCCGGTCCGGACCTTGGTTGGCAGCTCCTTATCCGTTTGGTATAGCGGGTCCGACTGGGGATAACCGGACCAGTTTCCCGATCTTGGGTGTGTGTGT
>APFE030148268.1:55032-101617 GCA_000404065.3 Pinus taeda
ATCCATTCATCAAAACCACCTCCGAGGGTGCAAAAGTGCATGTTCTGAGGACGAGTTTTTGACAAATCTCCGGACCCTTCTCTAAATGCCTGAGAAGGGTTTAAATACTGCTAGCTAATTGACTTGATTACATAAATTTAGGATCCGGTTTTCAAATGACCTTCCTTCTGATAAAGCAAACTTATTTCTAAAAATTAAATCTGACTCTGAACTATTTCTGTATTTGCTCCTGAGTACTGTAAGCATGCAACATTTGACTGGGAAGAGTCGGCTGGTTGCCCTCCCCTTTTGTGTGTGCTATAAAAATAGAAGTAACAAGAGCTGGCACCACTTTCTGGTAAACTATAAGATATTTTAGAGAATCTTCCTCTGACTGAGTATATTCACTGCGTGTATAATTGGTGATAACTCAAATTTCCCCCAAACTGATTTTGCTTTTGCTATTTCGGTTTCTGTCTTTGCGAACGACTTGATGAGTCAAAAGACTTTACTTTTTGAACAATTCTCTGGATTTAAAATTGCCTCCGTTCTTCATTCCGGGCTTTTCTAGCGTGTAAGTTTCAGGTCTTTTTGTAATCATGCTGCTTTTGTGCGCCTTTGATTCTGAGCTTTAGATGACCTATTGGCATCAGCATCTGTTGAGTGATACTCTGGAATCTGTAGTCCTATCGTATGCGGCACCCGTTTCTGAAGAGATTTCTTCTCTGTTCTCTGAGCATTGGTGCTTTCTCCTTTTCCTTAGATGTTTCCTGCATATTTCTTCATGTTATTTCATGTTTTATAGTTTACGCAAAGGAAAAGAGTAATGGTAATAAATATTGACATGAAAGCTTCAAATCTTATGTATGCATAATTATGACATTCACAGCGAACTGACCCTTCAAAAAACAAAAAGCAGTCATTCCTGGATACTTTGGCGTACAATCATTAATTTCTTTTTTAAGGCGCGCGCTTAATTTTGATTAATGGGCAGCTTTCCTTGAATACTGTGCCGAGGAAAATTCGCGCTTATCGCATATTGCAGATCGCAGATTGTGTTATAGTATCGTGGCATCACAATATCAGATCATCGCAGATAGCAGAAATTAGTCATTGTGTGCTACTTTATGCGATGTTGCGATATGCGACGTCGCACATCGGCCTTCAAATATTTCTTAAGTTTTTATTTTAAAAGCGCTTCATAGTGAATGCGATGCGATGATTTTCGCATTGTTCCTTCATAGTTTATTATGCTCATAAAAGCAATGTTTCATTGCTTTGTCACGATAAAATTTTAAGGAATTAAAAACAAAAATGTTCCTAAAAATGTTTGTTTGAATTTTTTTTAAGGGTACCCATTTGCTTGGTGTTATTGCTAATATCAAACAAAGAGGGGGGTTGTTGGTGGCCACAACAAGCTCCCAGGGGTTGCTCCTATGGGTTGTAGGTAAGCAGTGATCAATCATAGATTAAACACACATTAACGCAATGCATAGAGGAATAATCAAATTTTCTTTTATAAATGCAAAGATTATTTTCAAAATAATAATCGGTCTATCATCATTGTGCCAAGAGGTAGGTTTTATAACCTCCTTCAATAGATTGTTTAGATATTTTTACACATATCCTACTTAACTAAAATTCTAAAGAGAACATATTATGCTAGAAAATAGTGATTCCTCATTATTTTCTATCAGAGAAGCAATCATGAGGCAAAATATAAACTTCATCCTTATCATCGATCTTCTCGCTCGTCTGATTCATCTTTGGCTCCTTTCCTGCTGGGTTGACTTCTACGTTGAGCTTCTCGTAAGGTACCCTTATCATCGTGTTGGATCTTGAAGATAGGTGGATATCGTTATGTTGGCGGTCAACTACCTATCCATACATTTCTCTCCTCAACTGGGGTTTCAGAACCTACATATTCTGCAAGTAAGTTGCAGATTCAATCATTAGTTGCAGCATTTATGTAATTCGGTAGCATATGCAAATATCAAATCAAATAAAAAGAAAAACTATGAAACTATGAATAAAATATGATTAGGTGCCTACTTTTTCCAATAACCTTGCAAGATGACACCTTACTAGGATGAGTTTAGGGAAGGTGCCAAAAAGGAACAATTTTGGTCTTCAACATTCCCCCACACAGAAGATATTGCATGTCCTCATGCACAAAATTTCAAAATTTGTGACCCACTTTGTCACTGAGTTACCTCCAAATCTTGAGAAATAACATATAAGTTAGTATTCTCTGTTTTTATGATTTTTCTTCTGGTTGCTATCCTTGGTTTCTTCATTAAAATATTGTATTGCAAACCCCTGATTTTACTTTAGAGAAGTTTATTTTTAGCTTTTAACTTCTTTTTTTCTTGTAACAATGGAAAATATGTAAGAGAATATTATCATTTTGTGATTCCTTTGAATGTCATTATGTACTCTCATTGCTTCATGTTCTTGCTTCAAAAACTTTTTTAACACTTTTAATTAATAAATTTCTTGTTTAACATTTTCAATTCCAAATTCTTCTGGAGGGCTGAAATGAATCTCTTCACTCAAAATTTCTTCTTGATTTAAAGATAAATTGACAGTTTTCCACTGTGCTTTATGTTTGACAGACTCTATATAGTCATAGATTTCTTGTTAAACAGGGTCAATTTTTGGTGTCTTCCTTGTTGGACTTGCAATTGGTGATGGTATTTTCTCTGCTTCTTCTTCTTCTAAATCAACAAAACCCGGAGACTGTTTAATGGCCGATTTCATAAGTCATGCACTTCTTCATGATGGTTTTCCAGTAGTGAGAACTCTCACTTTTTCTTGTTACTTTTGTTTTTCATTGATCCTTCCTTTGATGGACATTCATGTTTACCAATAGATTGCTTCTTTTAAAGACTCTCTAAAAAATTGCAAGACGGGTTTCATCATCAGAATCATTTTGTATGTGCTCATCTTGTGGAATTTCTTATGCAGGTGTTTCATTTTAAAGCTTAGGATATGAGGGAAGTTTTCGACGGCTTCTTCTTATCTTATAACCAAACTCATCTTGCTCATCTTCCTTAAAGTGATTTTTAACTAGAAAATCTGCGCAATTATTCCCTTTACTCTTCAAATTGGCTTCAATTAAGATTTTTTCTAATCCATGATCATACAGGGCACTATCAATAGACTAAATTTTTCTTTGGATATTAGCAGCCATTTTTCTTAAACTACAAAGAAGGAAATATGAAAAATTGATTTCATTTCCATCAATAAAATGCATCATCAATTGATCATGGTAAAATAACATATTTCCAAAGCTACCCTCACAAGTTATGAACTTCTAAATGATTAACAAACATTTTCTCCATTTACTTTTTAAAGTTGTTACTGAAATTCCCTTCTTAAAAATGGAGATTTTCATAACTAGGTTTTTTAGGAATATTTTCCAATATTTCTCTTTTATTTTGTGGTTTTTAAACCAAATTTTCCCGTTTCTCGGCAATCCTATAGCTTCTTCCATGAATTACTCTGTCAATACCAGCATGATATCTCCAATTTCTGCTTCTATCCCATCATATGCCTGAGAAAATCACTTTGTAGTCTCCTTATCGCGCCCATCAAACTTTTCAAAGAACTATAACCATCATTCCTGCTGCAATTGTTGTTTCCCCTGTGGATAACCTTCAATGAACTTGACTCCATAGGGCCCAGAATGCACAATAACTCCCATGGTGAGGAAGCTCCAATCTGTAATTTCCCTCTTTGACAGGATTATGGAGTGTAGCAAGGACGGGAATGGAATTTAGGTAGCAGTTGATGGGTTTCTGGCAGAGAAGAATGAAACAAAGCCGAAGGAAGTGGGATATAATGTGAAGGAAATGGGATTGTGTATGGGAGAAATGGGATATATATGGATAAAGGTGAATTAATTTAAACAATAGCAAGGTTTTAATGTCATTCACATTTCGTGATGATTATCAAAAATTTATGCATTGAATGGAAAAAAACCAATATTGTGTCATGACAAAGGTAATCATTACATAATATGGTGGAGGCAATGGTTATAATCATCTACTTGTGCCATAACTCAATGTTTGTCCTTAATTATTTAACTAATATTTTCATACCTTTCATTTTTCCTTACTAATTTACTTTTTTTGTAGGTTTTTCAGGTTGCTTTAGCTGTGATCGCCATTCAGGTTGCTTTGACCATGATCTTCATTTTCTTTGATTGTAATTTGTCAAGTCGGCTATGGAATAACATGAGAGCTGCACATTATTGACAATTGTGCAGTTGTCTTATTTCTACAAAGAGGAATAAAAGAAATGGGACAAGAATAGGGTAATTAAAACCAAATCTAGGCTTCCAAGAATTCTTGGTTTTCAACTTAGATTTTCTATATAAACATGCCAACAATGTTAGTTTTCATGTTTATACAATTTTATTATTATTATTTTTTTATTTACTTCTTTTTTTTTTGAAAAAGAATGTAGAAGGTTAAGTTGGAGAGGAAGAGAATGTTCCTTGACCAACTTGTTGGCTTGGTTTGGGCTGACCCAGGTTCGATCTATACTGTGCACCAACAAAACCCTCAATCGCTACTCCATTCGGCAACGACCTACAAGCATACCATAGTCTCACCAGAAATGACTATGGGAGGATGCAGAACTAGGTTAATACAGCCTTGAAGGATTAGGAGATGTGGTATTATTATTTTATCTTATTCTTATTTCTTATAAATCACATTGCCGTATTAAATTAATCATTTAAACATGCCATATAAAACCATCACTGTGTTGAAGTAAAATGAAACTGTAATAACTACTACTCTACAACAAATAATAAGCAAATGTACACATCAACACATCAAATTAATGTGGTTCACCCCAGTGTAGGGCTATGTCCACAAGAACTATTGCTTAATATAATAAATCTTTGAACAACAAACAATTCCTAACATGCACACTAAGTTGCAGGCTCTCTGCGCACTCAGTTGTAGACTCGAGCCTCTGCACATTTTCCTTCACTACCAAATTACAGATCATAACAATTTTCCCATAACATTGATCTGGATCTAATTCAAAATGATTCTATTCTTATTATTTTACCCTATATGTACTATTATATTGAAGGGTTATAGCATCAAAACACCATGGATTCCCTAAAACAAGAAACTGTGGTCCCAAAATCATTGATCCTTTAAAAAATCACGCACTTTTACAAAAGGGAGGGCCTTCGACCCACCCCAAATCCCTTACGACATCATACAGCATATTCAAAATGCTCCACTACGTAGTCAACTTCGCACTCTGCTCCACGCTCCACTACGTGGTCTACTTTGCACTCTGCCCCTCAAAATGCGAAGTCTTTGCCAAATCTAGACTAAATTTGGTTGCACCCAACAGGCCCCCAACACTCATATGTGACTCATCCCGAGTCACTCAGTTGATTTTCCTTTTATCTTCACCTCAATGTTATTGGAGGCACTGTTGAACTGCTGCAAAAATTTTGTGACCTGCTTCTCTTCGTTGTGCACTTCCTTCAGCAGTGCTTTTGTCACAAGTTTTGTAGCCTTCTGGATCATTATTGTCTCTCTCTGTCAAAGCTTTTGAAGCTTCTCATCTACTACTTGGGACAGTTGGAGAGCCTCATCCTGTCATGGCTAAGTTATCTCTTTCAAATTCTGCTCTTCCTTCCTCAACTCCTCTATTTTCTTCTAGAGTGCATTTCCCTCATTGATCTTTACAAGATTTTGTGAGATTGGTAAAGTCCTCATAGTTGTATGAATCTCTTCCAGCTGATGTTGCTTCTTCTAAATATCCTCTTGAAGTTTCAGAGCATTTGGATATTCCTTCAAAGTCCAAGTCTGTAAGCTCTCATCCAATAGCTTCCCACAATATGCCATTACTATAGATATGTCAACCATTACAGCCTTTTGGTCAGCCTCCCTCTGCTCGTTGATCTTCATCTCATATGTAGATTGCACTTTTGCAATCTTATCCTTGTATCTTTTTATTGTAAGGTTGAGCTTCGCGACCTTGTCCTCCATTAGTTCCTAGTCTCATACCTCATTGTCTGGAATCTCACAGCATGTTTCTTTGATGACCTCCTTCAGTTTCTGTTGCCATTGTAATGCCTTATCCCTTTCCTAGATCACCTGGTTGAGATTCTACTACAGCAAATTTCGCTCTCTCTCTACCTAACTGTTTAACTATGAAGTGTGTTGTTCGTGTAGCTTCATCTCATCTATGATCTCTAGATTCAGGTTGTGTAATCTCTGAAATGGTACTACTATGATGTTCATGTTCACATACCTCTGTTATTTTGTCTATTGTTGTACCTCGGTAGAGCCAAACTGTAGGGCTCCAATAGGTATCGGTGTTATCTGTGTTGCAAGTGTAGGATCTATTGGTCTTCCCTCTCCAAGATTCTCCTCTATTTGCATTGATTGTCTGACTGGTTGTGCCAACATATTCAGTTCTTCAATGTGCTCCTCAACACCTATTAGAAGTGCATCATAGAAATACTCTAACTTGTTCCATGATTCTGTCATTGCTTCCTAAATTCTATCCTCAATCTAATCCAAGTCCCCATCAGTGAGGACCAATGGTGTTAGGTCCTTTGTCTTATTTGCCTTCTACTTATTTTTGCTTCTCGTGGCATATTTGGTGCCTGCCTTCCTCTTCTCTACAACATCTTGGTTTGTCTCTGTCTTTTAAGATTCTTTATTCTTCTCATCACCTTTAGGAGGATCCTGGTGACCCTCATCGTATTTCTCCTCTTGTTCTGATTCTTTCTGATCCTTGTCCTTTCCACTCGCTTCCTCGAACTACATCATGTCCTCCTTTGTCAGAATATCCTTTGCCTGTGTCTCCAATGCAATCATCCACTCCACAGGCCACTGTTGTATCTGTGCTAGGAGATCATCTTTTGTCACTAAATATGGCAAGGGATGCCATTTCTTCCTTGTGTCCTTGCGAGCTTGTATGTAAATTTTATGGAAGTCAGCCTTAAACTATGTGAGAGAATTATACTACTTGTATAAGTTGGGTGAAAGGTGAGGGTGTTGGTTCACCAACATGTGTAAGTTGATATGATATTTAAAAAAAAAAAAAAAAAATTATGTTATCATGTGCTCACACTGGTTTAGTGGCATACCACAGCAAGGCATATCGTGTGGCATCACAAACATCCGAGGGTACCAAAGGGAACTATGAATCTTCTGGCTCTCTCCATGTAGGCATCGTAATTATCAAAATTAACCATGTGTAATTAAATGCAGTACCTTTCTCCTGAGCCTCGCAGCAATCATCTAGAAATTCTTGGCATAGATATGCGACCTAGTTGTATTGAACCCCATTAGTGCATTATGCAGCTAATGAAACCATTGGTGTAGGGACTTCATTAGCCGACACTTCCTCATGATTTTTCTAGCCAATATATGTGTTGTGAAGCGAAATCCCTAGTAATTGATCGAGTTGCTATCATAACCTCACTTCCCTTTTGTCATTCCAAACTTATTCTTCATGTTTTCTGCTATGGCTATGTCCTGATATTTCTCAACAAAATCCTCTACAGGGTTCAACCCTTGATAAGGCAGCCTTGTGATTATACATATTATCATTGGGTCAATAGGGATCCTCTTCCGCATCCACAGACATCCATCGTGCACCAGCAGGAGCAGTTGTCTCACACAAGTTGTGCTTCCTGGACTTCTATCGAAGTGCGATACATTTAGCATATTCATCAAGCCCAATTGCGCCAATCCAATCGCCCACTATTGTGGTTCTAACCTTGTCACACCACTCTCAAGGTAGTGCACTTGTTTCAAGTATCTATCTGGTTTGAAATGAAAATATTTATTTATGTCATTGAAATCATAGTCCGTGAACTTCAGTTGCAGAATCTTCCTAAGGGTTTCTCCAGTTAATCGCACTAACTCTGACAATAAAGGTGTGAAGGTTCCATACTTCATGTACTTCAACTCTTTCATTGGTTTTGCATCTGGTTTTCTTGGTGGAATATATGGTGGGGGAGGTGACGAAAACGCTACACCATCTATTTCCAGTTTCCCTTGCTCTGTTTCTTCCTCACTATCTCTCACTTGTCTGGTTTTTTTGAGGCACAATAGGTCTATTTTATTGTTTGTTCTTCGTTCTCTACTCTTTGGTCATTTTCTTTCGCGGGGATTTCTGCTCTGTGCATGATGATTCTATTGCAAGTGGTGATGTTGGTGCATGCATATCAGCTGATGCTACTTCCATCACTCCAGCTAAGCCCTTCTCACTAAAATACGAATAAATTATTTAGTCGTCAGGATATTCATGCAAAAATTTTTGAAACTTATTCGCAATAGCATTATTCAAACTCTTAGGATAGAAAAGTGCCAAATCTAGGTGGGAAGTGGATTTTTATAACAAATCTATATTTCTAACCCCATCGTTAGCTCATATTGTGTTCATTAATTTCATATATATCGCTAGATCTGGTCAATTTTTCCTCATAAATGCATATGTCTGCATGTTTTAACGACAACTTTCCTTTTTAACGGTCATATTTTCTCAGTGACCTTTGATGCATCCCATATTGTAGTGAGAAACCCTTGTTACATCGAGGCCCCTAGAAACTTCGACATAATCTAGATTGTCGTGAAGTAACTTTCTGCATCAAAGCTCTTTCTGCAGTGTCGTTTATAGTCCAATGCCCACTTTCAACTGCAGGTGGCACTAAGACTCTTCTCCTTTCTTTAGAGTGAAGTTGTAGGGGTAGATTTGTCCCTGTACAGATTCAACTTGCTACCATTTACTCTTCCTTGAACAAATTCTCCATTTTATTTTGCTAATTTAACTACAACACCATCATTAATATTCTTGATAATATATGGGCCCAACCAATGCATCTTGAATTTTTCTAGAAATTTTACGAAGTTACTGTCATAAAGGAGAACAAGGTCTCCTACCTGGAACTTCTTCTGCTTAATATGTCTATCATGCCAGGCTTTTTCTCTTACTTTTTGTACCTGCTGATGAAATCCTGCTATAAATCTATCTTCCTACAAAGCAAGAAACTGCAACATTCTTTCCCCCATTATATCAAGATATGCCATATCTTTAAAAGCTGCAAAATCTCAGCCTAGGCACGATGTACTCCATGGGAATCACAACTTTTTGCCCATAAACTAACCTGAAGGGTGTCTGACCTGTTAACTTTTTAGATGTGGTCCTATAAGCCCATTACATTGTTGTAATTCTAAGGTCCCAATAATCTCTAATTACATTGCATACCTTAGTAAGTGCATTATCCAAAATCTGATTAAATGCTTCTACTGTTCCATTGGCCTGAGGATGATAAGGGTTACTCTTCTGATGATAAACTTGGAACTCCTTATTCAATGCTTCAATAGTATTATTTAGGAAGTGTGAACCTTGGTCCTTCATCAAAATCTTTGTACATCCAAATCTAGACAATTTGTACTCAAAAATAAACTTTGCAACAATATCTACACTGTAGTCCCTTATTAGTTGTGCCTTGGCCCACCTTGTCAAGTAATTAGTCATTGTAATTATGTACCTTGCACTAGTCCTCTTTCCAGGTGGGCTGATGAGTCCAACAAAATCCATGGCCCACTTATCAAAGGCCTGATATGTAACTTGTGGTACCAATGGCATCTCATCTCTTCGGGAAGGCTTCCCTATTCTTTGACACACATCACATGCTCAGTAGTACTCCTACGCATATTTATGCAATGTGGGCCACCACATTCTTGCTCTGAAAATCTTCTACGCAGTAGCCTTTCTTGCATATTGTCCACTAGTTACACCCCCATGAGCATCTGCTAGAATCATCTGTCTTTCATGTTCAGGAACATATACGTGCAGTGTCTCATATGGTCCCATCTTATATAATTGTCCTACTATTAATGAAAATTCAGCTGCCTTAACCACTAATTCTCTCTTTTGCTACGTAGTATACTCTGAAGGAGCCATTCATGTGGTCAAAAACTGAATGATATATGTGAAATGGTCATTTGTCACTCTGATTGTAAATAACTATGGATTAGGGAGATTATCCTCTATGTTGGTTGGTTCTTCCCATGTTTCTAGTCATGACAGATGGTCAAATCTTGCATTCAGTCTCCCTAGTTTAATAATTATCTCAAAGTCATATTCCTGGAATAATAGTAACCATCTTCAAATCTTTCCTCCTAAGACAAGCTTATTAACCAAATACTTCAGTGCAGAATGATTTGTAAACATTTTAAAGTGTGACCCTAGAAAATAGTGTCTAAACTGCTGCAAAGCATATACCATGGCCATTCCTTCCCTTTCTGTAGTGGTGTAATTCTTTTCTTCTTTAGATAAATTTCTACTTGCAAAAGTTATAGGATGATCAATCTATCATGCACCAGGTTGTGCTAGTACCACTCCCAAAGCTATACAAGAGGCATCCACATGGACATGGAATTCTGTATTCCACTCAAGGAACACTAGTATAGGTCCAGCTACCATTTTTTCTTTCAATATGTCAAGGTTATTCTGACATTATTCATTCCACTGAAAAGTTACATCCTTCTTCAACAATTTCTCCATAGGCGCAATGATTTGAGCATACCCCTTGATGAATTTCCTGTAATATCGAGGATGCCCCAATGTATTGAGAAGTTATCTTACTATATTAGGTGGAGGCAAGTTCAAAATGATAGTAATCTTAGCAGGGTCCACCATTAGTCCTTTCTTACAAACAATATGTCCCAACAATATGCTAAAAGGTACACAAAATATGTTTAGGTTCAAATAGATATGATATTGTCTACATGTGTCGAGCATAAGTCTTAAACTTCCAACATGTTTTCTCAATAATCCAAATATTGTCCAATCATCAAAATATACCTCAACATAGATCCTAATCTCTCCTTGAGTCTTCTTCTCTTTCACCACCATAAGACTCATCCATTATAATTCTTCTATTGGTTCAATAATTCTTGTTATTATCATGTTATCAAACTCTACCTTCACTTTCTCTTTATACTTTGGGTTCAACCTGTAAGGTATTTATTTGAATAGCTTTGCATCGGGCTTAAGGGGAATCTTCATGACTCCTAGATCTCCTATTATACCCTTCATCTCTAAAAACTTGGTGGGAAATAGTTCTTGATATTAATGAAGTAACTTTGTAACTTTATTGACTATCTCCTCATCTCAGTAACCTCCTATTGTTGCAAACATGGGTACCTTCTCTGATCCTATGTTCACCTTCTTGGTATTTAGTGGCTTCATTATATTTGGTATCTCTAGCTTAGGTCCAATTACTTTGTGGTATCCTTCTGACTCTATTATGTTGATGTTGCGAGGATCTTCTACTTCATCTATAGTGAGGTTATAGCACTCTAGTGCATTTTCTATCTATGCATCCCAATCAGGTTGTTGCCATCTCAGTGGGGTTACATTCTCAAAGATCCTCTTCTTGATTGTATGAAGGGCCAAATCTATATACGGGAAATCATCCTCAAAGTTGAATATTAATATGAGGCCATCAACCATGTCTACCTAGTTCACAGTACCATGTTGAAGCTTTGTTTCTAGGTACCAGTTCTTAGGGATTGTCTCTAATGTATGAATGAATCCATGTAGCCATTATTTCTATGGAATCTCCTTCCATGTTGTAGTGCATAGTTGGATATGATTCCTAGGATTATTTTCACCATCATATTTTATTCCCACCTCTGTATCTATCTATCCAAACCTTATCCCCGTCAATCTTCGACATTCCTGCCAACCTCCTATATTATTCTTGTGTGCATTCCACCATCTAGCAGGGGTAGCTTTCAGGGCTATATCCAAGGCTGACAACCTTTGATTTTTTTATAATTGTTCTTCATAATCATTAGTAAAAGTATTTATATCACCTAAGCCATCATAGGAAGGTAGGTTACATACCTTAGATATCATATAGCGAATTGATTTAGTAATTATTGCACACGACCTTGTGGTTACTTCATGCAGCCTATTCTGCTAGTTCTCCCACTCTTCTTCTAAGTTTGAGGTACAAGAACTATCATGCTCCCAACTCAACTTTCCTTTTGTATTAGGGTTAACACAATCATGTTTCTTTACTATCATTTGATATATATTGTCTAGGTTAGTTGCGTAATATTCTTCTTTAACTGGTTTTGCATATCTTACTCCTTCTAATGGCTCCAAGAGAACAATTACTCTCATATTGTTTCCTTAAAATATCATTTGTCTTTTCTTCAGATTAATTATGGCCATATTATCAAATGCCCAGTCAATTCCAAGCAATGCAAGATAAGTTTTACTATCATCGACGATCTCTATTACTTCAAAATCAACATTAGTGCGAGCTCCTTCAATATCCACTATGGCAGCCATAGTCTTCCTAGAGGGAAGATATTTTGTTGATTTTCCATCCTTAGCTAAATAGGTGACCATTGTCTCTTCACCTTACCCATTAATTCCCATGTCTTATTCATCGAGACATTAGCATCAGATCCCAGATCTAGAATAATTTGATCCATCTCATATTCTCCTATCTGCACACTAAGCCTCATCTCTCTTCTAGTTCCCTTCTATCGATGCAAATTATTGATTGTGCGCATCTCACTTAGTGGTGTTTCTTTGGATGCATGGGAATATATCAACTCCTAAAGCCCTTCTATAGCCTTTTGATCTCTTAACAATTCCATACAGGCCTATAGAAAATCCTTTAAAATACCTACTTGATTTGTTAGATCTAGGTCTTTTGTCGGAGTTTGATCCTGTGTCGAAGCTTGGTTCTGTATCGAATCTGATGACACGTTGGAGTTACTTTTATGATCGAGCTCTGGCTGTGCACTAGAGGTTGAAGCTTTAGCATCCATAAAGCTTCGCTTTACTTCCATAAATATTTCTTTTCTTTTTGAATATCAAAAATAGGAACTTTCTTAGCAGTATTTTTGACCCATGTAATTCATATTCTTTCTTTTCATCTGCTTTATCACTACCTATCGCAGCTCCACTTCTAGTGACAATACTAATTCGAGGTTCATTGGTCCTCCTTTTAGCAGCCATCATTTCAATATTTTGTGTCGGTTGTTGATTATTTTTTCTTGCATCTTCGCCTTATGTACATGACAGTCTTCAATTGCATGGTTAAAGGATTTACAATACTTACATGTCGTTGTGGGATTCTGTCAATATCTCACAAAATGCCCTGGTTGGCCACAGTTATAGCAAATGATATGTACATGTCCTCAAGCAACTCCACCACCTCGACCTCTTCCTTGGTAACCTCCTTGACCACCACGTTATCCATTGTCCTAATGTCCATGTTCTTTTGCTTGCATTCTATGAGCATCAGCACAGCACTCCATCATTAGTTTGTAAGCCCCACAATTATTCTCATCATGTCTTACTCATTTACGAAATTTTCAATATAGATTCCTCGAAGTTTGCACATATTTTTGTAACAAGTAACAGTCTTTTGAACGGTGTTGGCCTCTAGTCTTACATATTTCGCATCATAGGATCGATCCTACATAAAAGGGTTTCGGTGCCCCACCATCCATATAATTCCTAAAAATAGGGCATTGTTCTTTAGAATGGCCCTCCAATCTGATATTTGTACACCATACTTCTTCTCTAACTTCTTTTCTTTTCTTGATTTCTTGTATCTATAGGGTTAGGTATGACATGTGATTCTAAATTTGTTGCATACTTGCATTAGTATCTCCTATAGGCGAAGCTTCCAATTTTATCGCAATCTGTAGAGCTTCGGCTTGACTTTTTATATTTTGTTGCGTCAATGGCAATCTGATATGTGGTCGCAGCACAATTATAAACCATTATTGATGTTGTTTCGGAGCTATGTCAAAGCTTACTTGTTCCAATAACACCTTAAATCTCTTATCAAACTCCCAAACAGACTCAGTCGGTTTTTGTTTGATCTCTTTCAACTCGGTGATGCACTGTAACTCAGATTTCGGTTTCTTAAGCTCTCTTATCAGTGTTGTTTTAATATCTGCAAATGTTCTATTCTGATTATTTGAATACTTCATATACCATGTCAATGCTCTATCTCGGAACATCGTAACGAGTTGTGCTTTCTTTATATTCTCATCATTGATATGCTTCGTTGTCCATACAGCTTAACATAAAAACCTAAATTGTTTTGGATCCTCCAATCCAATTCCTTTGAAAATAGGTAGCTTAATATCATCATCCATGCTTCTTCTTGGAGCAAGAGGGGGAGGGGGAGAGGAAAACACAAAAATACCCTGGCTATTACTGGATTCTGGCTTCTGCGAACTCTCAAGCTGGAAGGGTGAATACTGCAAAGTTACCTGGGGGTTATCAGGGTGGATTTCTTCTCTTTAACTTTTAGATTCAATTAAAAGAGGACTATAATAATTCTATATAAATGTATTTGGATCTTTTCCATGAGATCTTTTTCTGGTATCTACTCTATATCTCTTTCCACTTCGCGTTGTTTTGATCTCTTTCTCGTATTTATTCTCTCTTCTTCCAAAGATAAGTAAACTAGCAATTTGGTTGCATCTATAAGACTCCATTTTCACATAGAAGCATCTTAATCCAAAGTTTTGTAGAAAATTTTGTAGATTCACAAGCTAATGCAATTTGCTAAAACAAGAGACAAGAATCTACTTCTACTCTTTACAGCGGAAGCCCATAAACATCGAGCAAACAATAATCAATAGAGGAAGAAAATCAAAGGCATATAACACAACAAATATTCAGGGAAAGCCACAGCTCAAAACCCCACTATCTATTTTGTATTAATATGGAAAATCAAGATGAAATTACAGTTCTTGTTCTCTCTAGAATAATCCCAGCACTCAGAAAATTAAATCTCCAACTCATAAGCAAGCTCGAGGCCAAAACTTAGCCTCTTCACAAGTTCTCCAAGTCTCTATTCCAATGTGTGATTCCTATGAAGGATAGCTTGTATTTAAAGGGAAATAAAGCCTCTAAAAATAGTGCAATCCCTCAAGGATCAGTAACTAATTGCATGCACTGTCAGTGCAACTCAGAAAACTCTAAAACAATTAGTACATTGTCCCTGAACTCTAGTCTCAACTGGGTCTTTCTCATAATGGACATGCATGAGTTTGTGATGGTGGAATCTTCAGTTAACTAAAGTAGCACTAATTAGGTCACTAGTGTCCCAACTGATTGTTTACTCACTATTAGTTCCTAAAACTGATTGGAACTAATTTAAATGGACTTAACTCAATAAATTGAGTTAACTAATTACAACTCATTCATAACTCATCCTTAACTCCTATAAGTTATGGGGAACATAGACATGTCTTCTAAGAGACTTCCAATTCAATTTCCCTAAATTAATTAAGTTAATTAAACTTAATTAATTATTTTCAAATTGCCATGAGATGTAAAATTTCCTTGTAAAATGTTGTAATTTCATATTCAATCTGGGTCGTTCATTAGGTGAAGATCTGACAGTAAAAGTTATGTTTAATTTAGGGTTTTTTGCCCTACAAGGCAACTCCTCGCTATATATGAGGGAATTGTATTGCGTCTATATATATCTGTATTCCGAGTGAGGAAGAGAGAGGAGATTGAGAGCGAAGAGGGATTTACAGCAAATCTGCTGTAGGTTGTATCTCTTCAGTTTGTGGGTTAATATAAAAAGAAGGACTAGTTGTTTCTCCGTGGACATAGCCCAAACTTGGTGAACCACGTATATCTGCGTCTCTCTTGTTTTAGGCGTTTTCTGTGTTTATATTTCTGCAATATTTTATGTGTTCCATTGCTCTGTAATATATAATTCTCTAACACCAAGTATGCGATGTGGACTTCTATTCTTCAAATAGACCATTGTGTTGCATGCTCAGCCCACAAGTGAAGTGGTAGGCCTTGGTCATGCAGCATTGCCCATGCTACCCCTACAATAGTTATGTTCTTCCTCTTAGCCACCACATTCTGCTGTGGGTTATGAGGCGTCGTCAACTTTCGTTTAATTCCTTTTTATGCATAGAAGTCCTAAAACTCTTTAGAGACATATTCTCCACCATTGTGGCTTCTCAAGGCCTTGATCTTCTTCCTTGACTCTTTCTCGACCAAAGCTTTGAACTCACAAAACTTTGTGAAGATTTGGTCCTTCTTCTACATGAAATAAATCCAGCATTTATGAGAATAGTCATCAATGAAAATCACATGATACCTTTGCTTCGTTGTGGATGCCATCGAGAATGGTCCACACAAATCAGTATGAACTCACTCTGAGATAGCCTTTGCTCGACTGTCTCGATCATGAAATGAAGACTTGGTGTAATTTCCCAAGGTACAACCTTTACATGTGTCAACTTGCTCAAGTTTACCTTTGGGAATTCCTGTAGATATCTATTGCATTATCTTCAAAGCCCCGTGATGAAAATGGCCCAACTACCTGTGCCACAACTCACCAATGTCTTGGATTTGCACCAATTCTGCTTTCGTACTCAATGTTGCACAATCATCTACCTCTAGTTTATAGAGATTCTTCACCTGAATCCCTATCCTCTTGGTCTAACCCGTGGCTATGTGTCTTAGGAACACATTTCCTTTACTGAAGACAACATCGTAGCCTTTGTCCTCCAACATCGTGACCGATACCAAGTTCTTGTCCAGGAACATACATCACATCTGTCAAGGTGAGAGGAGCTCCATTCTCCCTCTTAAAAGCAACCGTGCCCACTCCTGAAACACTATACCTTCCATCGTCCCCCATCTCTATGCGCATCTTGAGGTCATTCTCCTCCAAGGAAGTGAATAAATTTTTATCACCAGTCATGTGGAATGAGGCTCCACTGTCAAGATACCAGACACAACCCATCATCGATGACACCATGCATGCAATGAGGGTAAAGTCCATTTCGAACTAAGAGGCTAATGCCTCACCTTCAGATCCTTCCGAGGATCCCTTCTTGGACTTCTTTGATGGGAAATTAGTCGCATAATGTCCCATCTTGTGAAAATTAAAGCATCTTAATTTAGACATGTCACCCTTCCCTCCATGAGAAGAATTTGATTTGAAATGGGAAGCCTTCCCCTTCCCTTTCCTTGCCTTACTTCCTAAGGCCAGATTTTCTTCATCATCATTCTTGGATGAAGAACCATCTCGTGTGCTCCTCCTAAACTCCTCCTGCATAAGATCTGACCACAGTCGTTCCCAATACAGTAGTTTCTCCCTTCCATTCACAAAGTCCTGGTAGTTATTCCAACTCTTTGGAAGGCCAAGGAAAGTGAGGCTCACCATATCATCATCGTCAGTAGTTATTCCCACACTGTGAAGCTCATCTCTGCAGGTGGTGAGCTTGTTTAGATATGTGGAAATAGTATCACCCTTCTCCATCTTGATTCTTCAAAGCTTGTACTTGAGTGCCAATTTCCTTTGGTCGCTACTGTTCTGGTAGAGGTCCTTCAATGTCTTCCACATTGAAAATGGAGTATCCTTCCCATAGAGACTCATGACAATATGGTCTCGAACTCCCTTAAGGATGATCTGTGTCACCTTCGCCACACACTTCTTCCATTCAACCAACTCCTGTGCTTAGTTGAAGATGGCTTTGGGATTTCTTGATCAATGAATTCCTTCAAGCCATTGTCTTCTAATACAGCCTCCATTCTATCTTTCCATGCTATGTAATTCAAGCTACCTTCCAAGGCATACTTGAGTTGCAAGACATAGAATGCCATTGGCCAACCTTGAAGTATGATATGAATTCGATTTTCACCTGCAACCCCGAACTTCAAACTTCGAATTCTCTTCTCAGTATATTGTTCACAACTCTGATACCATGTAGAAAATATGTGTAGGTTAACCTGATAATGCAATATAAATCAAAGAAGAATACTATAACCTACTTCTACTATCAATTTGCGGAAGCTTAAAGATCGAGCTGAACAATATAACCAAAAGAAGAAGAATCAATGGCATAATACACATGAAAAACCTTTGGGGAAAGCCTCAGCTAAAAACCCCACTATCTATATTATCATACAAGGTGGAAATACATAGGAAATATGCAAAGCCTTAGCTCTCACAGCTAGCCAGCTCTCAGTACAATCCTCACAGATGCTCACAAGCAATCTTGGCTTCTCTCCAACCTTCCTCTCTGCCCTCCAAGATCCTATTTCCTTGCGTTGTTCCTTGTTGATGATTTCTTGTTACAAATTGGATGATCAGCCATCCAAAACTGTGCAATCCTCAAGGATTAAATCCTTAACTGCATGCATGAGTTTTCTCCATGAGAAAACACATGCAACTGATAGTACACTATCCTTGAACATTAATCTTAATAGGGTCTTTCTCAGAATAGACATGCATGAGTTTCTGATGAGGGAATCTTCAGTTAACTAGAGTAGCACTATCTGTATTATCATACAAGGTGGAAATACATAGGAAATATACAAAGCCTTAGCTCTCACAACTAGCCATCTCTCAGTACAATCCTCACAGATGCTCATAGGAAATATTGGATTCTCTCCAGCCTTCCTCTCTACCCTCCAAGCTCCTATTTCCTTGTGATGTTCCTTGTGGATGATTTCCTATTACCAAGTGGATGATCAGCCATCCAAAACTGCACAATCCTTAAGGATTAAATCCTTGACTGCGTGCATGAGTTTTCTCCATGAGAAAACACATGCAACCAATTATACATTGTTCTTAAACATTAATCTTAACTAGGTCTTTCTCAGAATAGACATGCATGAGTTTCTGATGAGGGAATCTTCAGTTAACTGGAGTAGCACTAGTTGAGTGCATGTATGCATCAACTGATTGTTAACTCACCATTAGTTCCTCAAGCAGTTTGGAACTAATTTAACTGGACTTAACTCAGTAAATTGAGTTAACTAATTACAACTCAAATATAACTCAATATTATCTCCTTAATTTAAGGGATAACTCTTGCATGACTTCAGAAAGACTTCTAACTTGAATTTCTCCAACTAATTAATTTAAAATAAATTAATTAATTATTTCCAACTAGCTATTAAGACTAAATTCAATTTTAATTCACAATTTAATTCAAGGACAAATTAAATTGGAATATTCTTGTTGCCATATTTCAACAAAACAAAGCCACAAAGAAATACCAATTCCCTCCACCTTTCATCGACCAAGTGCTAGATGGCCTGGCAAGGAAAAAGTTTGTGTCTTTTCTATATGGATTCAGCGGGTACAATCAAATCCCAATTAGCCCGAAAGACTAGGACAAAACCACCTTCACTTGTCCTTGGGGTACTTTCGCCTACAGGGTCCTTCCTTTTGGCCTATGCAATGCTCTGCCACTTTTTAGAGAGCAGTCCTAAGTATCTTTGTTGAGTTAGTCCATGATGTGGTAGAAATTTATATCGATGATTTTACACCTTATGGAGGTGATTTCGAGGAGGCTCTATCCATCTTAGGTAAGGTTTTGCACAAATGCATTGAAATGAACCTGTCTCTCAACCCCAAAAAATGTGAATTCTTGATGACTGCAGGGACCATGATAAGTCATTCAATATCTCAGCAAGGATTGCAGGTTGACCCAAACAAAATATTTATCATCCAAAGGGTCCCACCTCCACAAAAGCAGAGAGATGTCAGAAGTTTTCTAGGGTTAGCTAGATACTACCGAAGGTTTATAAAAGACTTTAGCAAGTTGGCTTCTCCTTTATTTGGGTTGTTGGCCAAAGACCCTGAGTTTGTATGGTCAAAAAGTTGTCAAGAGGCCCTGGACACCCTAATGGACAAGTTAACCACTGCACCAATTCTCCAAGGCCCAAATTGGGCCCTTCCTTTTCATATTCGTGATGATGCCTTACACAAAGCCATAGGAGCATCCCTAGACCAGATAGATGAGAAATTGCCTTATGCCATTTACTTTATCAGTAAGAATCTGTCAAAGGTTGAACTGAACTACATAGTGACCGAAAAGGAGCTCCTAGTTGTTGTGCATTCATTGAACAAATTTAGGCATTATATTACAGGCTATCAAACATTTGTACATACTAACCATGCTGCAATCAAATATTTAATGAATAAACCTGATGTGAATGCACAGATAATTAGATGGTTACTTTTACTAGAACAGTTCGATTTAACTATTGTTGATAAGCCTAGTAAGGAAAATGTTGTCGTAGATTTTTTGTCCAGATTAACTTTTCTTGAAAGTGAAGAGGGAATGGTTGATGATCAGTTACTGGATGAGAACTTATTCACCATTTCAGTTCTCTCTCCATGGTTTGCTAACATGGCAAACTATTTTGTATCTACACAGTTCCCACATAATTTGTCTTCCAAGGAGAAAAGAAAGATTGTGAGGAAGAGCACCCCCTTCACTTGAATTGGGGGCAACCTCTTCAAACTAGGCCCAGATCAAATTCTGAGAAGGTGTGTCAAGGAGGAGGAGTTATTTGACATCCTTCTAACCTGTCATGATGGGCCTTGTGGAGGTCACTTTGCAACAAAGAGGACAGCCTCTATCACGATGTGAAAATATATACTAGTCAATGTGTTCGATGCCAAAGGATGGGAAAACCTACTCCAAGAGATGAAATGCCTCTGCAACCTCAAGTGACTTTTGAGCCATTTGACAAGTGGGGCATGGAGTTCATTGGACCTATTGACCCTCTTTCAAGCAAAAGAAGTATACCATTGTGTGCACTGACTATCTGACTAAGTGGGTTGAAACCAAGGAAACTAAGGCAGCAACAGAGGAGAAGGTGACTACCAGCTTTACTTTATCAACCTGGGGTTCATACAAACTTGGAGGTGACAGTGTTGTATACACAAGTAAAAGTCATGGTTCTACCTTTTGTCACTGTTCAGCTAGCCAGAGACCACTAGGATTTTCAAGCCAAACTTCTATGGATTCAAAAGAAGCTTGATTACTGATGAAAGAAAGAGAAATCTACTCTAGGAGAAAGCTTGTCTATTGCAATAAGGAAAATGACTAAAACCCTATGCTAAAAACACACCATTCTCTAACTAACTATTAAGAAACTATGCTTTACAAGAATGCCAAGCTAAGATGTATGAAATGCTATTGTCTAAAGCATGGAAGTTCAAGACATCAAATGTCACTATTGTGCATGTAAAGGACTGAAATAAATTTGTTTTGTTCTTTTTATTCTTTTTATGGAGAATCAAGTGTAAACCGTAATCTCTTTTGGTGATGTGGAAGGTGGCTTAGTGATGCTGGTGGATGTTTGGGAGGTTTAGGAGATGGTTGGAAGGTTTGGGAGACCCTTGTGTGACCTGGTGTGGCTTCCTAGAGGTTTTCCCTCAATTCGGCCTCAAAACAGGCCACTACGGGAAAACCTACAGGATGTACTAGAAACCTATAGGATTCCATGTATTTCTACAGGATATAGGCGAGAGAAATTGATGGTTGATGGAGGTGATGGAAGGATTAGGAAAGGTGGCGGATGGGTGGAATAGAGTGAGAAAATTCCTAGGATCACTCAGAACTCAAAACCAAGGTTAGGAGGTTGTTGGATTCACTCAACATGCTTGGAGGAATTTCTATGTAAAATGATGAGATTGGTGAAGGTCTTAGTGAAAGAAAGGAATGATTATGGACGGATGAAGTTGGAAGGTGGTTTCTTGCTATGATATCTCTTTATATTTCTGAAGCACTTTCTCTACATCAAACATTTATAATTTCCAAAAAGTCATGTAAACAAAAAGAATTCTAACAAGCTAGAAAAGCAGAATTTAATGAACTAGTTGTCTACTTCATGCATGACGAAAATTTTTGAATAAAATGGAATCATGGATGAGATCTACTGTAAGGCTAAACATGGAATATATGGTTATTAAATCCTACACTTTCAAAACTGATCAAATGTTGGTTCAAGTAAAGTAAATTCTAAATCTTATGAGAAAATGGAAATCTGTCTTTTTGGAGTTGCATAAGGGTCTTTTCCTCAAATCATGAACCCTGAGGGAAGAGGTGAGACCAAGACACCTACTGACATCTTTGTAGTGCTCCTTTTATCCCTTCTTACCTGCTACTAAAATAGAGCACAAATGGAAGCAACCTAATAAACAATTAATCATATCCACATTACTTGCAATGAAATACTTCTAAAGATAATTTAACCATGAATCTATGAAACTAAGCCAAGCATACAGATACAAGAAGAGGAGCCTTTTCTGCTAGGGTTGGGACCTAACCGAAGAGCTTTAGCCCTCTAAGTTAATTCAGTGTTGAATCAAGAAAAAACTCATTTGCATTATCAAAACAGAAAATTACGTCAATGTCTTCCACAAGTCTGGAGCTCGAAAATAACTAGTGTTTTTACAACAAAAATTTGAGTCCTAATGAGGCTCTAGGCCTCTCTACTTATACAACTAAATTCCCCAACCACTTCCTTAAATCTAGGGAGGCTCAACTCCCAAACTTGAGATGAACTAACTCTTTGCCTATCACTTGCTCGACTACCTTTTGATCTTCATGACTTGCCTGATTGTACTCTGAGCTGGTGTGATTAATGGAGGAATATTCAAATGGGGGAGGAGTAAATGAGGAGGATTTACCTCCTACAATCACTCTCCCTTGTCGCATTCGAGTTTCAAACCTTAGTCTTGCCAAAATTCCTTTATTTTCTCTTCCAAACCTGCATTTAATGCATATTAGTCCACTAGGCATAATATCTCACTTTAACTCATCTCATTAAACAAAATATAAACAAAACATGTAATAAATTGTGAGAATAGTTTATTTGAATAGCTAGGAGGTGAATTAAGGCCCATATAATTACCCAATGATGAGGCTCATCAAAATCCATGGATTTCACTAAGGAGATTGGACCTATAATCATTAAGGTCTGGATTTATCTCTTAGGTCATGGGGTTTGACTAGGAAACCATGGTTTATGGTTGGAGAGATTAGCCCTAAAAGCATTGAGGCCTGGATTTTTCTCTTAGGTCATGGTGTTTGATAGGGAAACCATGGTTTACGGTTTGATAGATTGGCCCTGTCAGCATCGAGGCCTAGATTTCTCCCCTAGTCAGTGGGGTTTTGACCGTATTGCCATGGGGTTTGGCTAATGGGTTGATCTTGTGCCTTATAGCATCAAGTAGGTATTTACCATTCTACATGTGAAAATATGTGGTAATGTTAAATGGGCCTTGCATTTCACCATGGGTCAGGTACGGTTCCTAACATGTCTCCAAGTGACAACTTGTTGAGTTGGTGACCCTAGGACTAATGGGTGAATAGTTCCTCTTGTGATGTTGATGGAAGGATACTTTCCTCATTGTTCTAGTGTTGAACATGGGGTGGATGGATTCATCAGCATAATTGAGCCCATTCAACCTTTACTTGGAATAGATAATTTATCAACAAGAGAACGTTTGTGGAAGTCATTATGAATTCTTCCCTAGCAAAGAGGGATTGTTGGCTTTTGTAAGTATGGTCAATTTTCATAATTCTATCTTAGCCCTCTAAAATAAGAGAAATAACAAATATAGATTATATTTCAATTTTGTTTTTAAAAGAAGTAAAATTTTAATTTTTTATTTTGAATTATGCCTCCAAAATGTAAATTTGAGCCCAATCTATTCATGTCAACTCAGCCCAACAGCCACAACAGTTGGGCACATTTGATCACTACAAATAGGCCATTTGTCCGACTCAGTTTGGCAAGAAAATTTGGATCACATTTGAGACAAAATCTAGATCATCGGAGGCATTATTCGGATCTAGAGAAGGATGAAGATTGAGGCTAATTAAAATAAAATATGAGGCAAAAAGGGTGAAATCTAATGCAGGCCAAATTCTCCTTATGCGTATCAAATTTTCTAAGGGAGACCAAAAATTTCCTAGGTTATTCATCAGTAATTTAACCTGTGTTTGGTTGCTGGTAAGTTTGACCTTGGTTTTGTTACTGGTTAGTTTGACTTGATTTTTCTAGAACATTCAGATTGTATTCCTTGTTGAAATGGACAAATTCTCTAAGAAAAGGTTATTGGGATTTCCCCCTGGTTTGGGGTTTTCCCGGGATAAATTTTGTTTCCCTTTCCTTTGGTTGCTTCTTTATGTTTATATTGTTATTATTGTTTTAATGTTGAATATTTACTATGTATAATTGCTTAATTATGAAGTGACATAATATAAATAATGAAGAAATCATTGGAAGTAATTACCAGTCTAGGAAATCCTGAAAATTCAACACTTCTTTTATAATGTTCATTAAGACCAAATCCCTAACCCTAATCACCATTCTAGAAGATATTGGATATCAATGGTTGAGATTATTTTTAAATCACTTTAATAATTAAATTGTTTATCCTTATAAAATTACTTGATAGTCCGAAATAATTAATTAGATTTAATTATTCTATTTTTCCTAAGTTTGACTTAGGAAAGAAGACATAAATTAATTATTACACCAACCAAACACCTAGAGAGGTGCTAAATAATCTTTCACATGCTAATACATCAAGCCCATGAATATCTTTCAAAACTACCATAAGCTTCAACACTTTTTCCTAGCAAGGAAGGTGTTTTCCATCACCACCAGCTTATATTAGTACTTCACAAAATTCCCTTTCACTAGAGGCTTAGTGAGAATAACTACCACCTGTTCCTCTGCAGAAATGTACTGTAATCTCATAGCACCTATCTGGATCCTATCTTTGATGAAGTTATATATGATCTTTATGTGCTTGGATGACCCATGAAACATGGGATTCTCATAGAGGTTAATGCAACTTTGATTATCACATTGAATCATCGTTGGCCCCATGTCAAGATAAAATAGTCCTGCAAGCATCTTGTGAAGCCACACTACCTCACAACTTGTCATACTGGTTTCCATGTACTTTGCCTCTACTAAAATAAGTGCCACTAGCTACTCCTTTCTATTGTACCACGAGATCATGGTTGAACCCAAGCTAAATCAACATCCATACATGGATTTTATATCCATCGCACTCCCTACCCAATTAAAATCTATGTACCCCTACAGCTCCACTCCTCCAACTCTGACATATCCCAATACAAAGTATATCGTACCTCACAGGTACCTTAACACATTATTTTCTTCCACCCAATGAACCTGTCTTGACTTAACCATGAACTAGCTAAGTGTGTTCACAACAAAATATATATATGACCTAGTGTTCACCAGATACATCAAGGAACCTATCAATTTCATGTATAGTTTGGGATCCACTAACTCACCTTAAGAAGTACTTAGCTTCTTCAAGTTAGTGATCATCGGTTTAGACATAGGCCTGCAACCCTCCATCCTGAACCTCCTCAAGATATTGACTACATACTTTCCCTATCCAAGGAAAATCTCTCTTGACTATTGACACACCTCCAATCCCAAAATACAGTGCATCAAGTTGATGCCCTTCATCTTGAACTCCAGATAAAAAGCCTCCTTCAACATCCCTATAATATTCTCTAATCCTGTCAAGAAGATATCTTCCATATAAAGTACCAAGATGAGCAGCTCACCCTAAACAAGTACATAGTACAAGTTGGAGTCCACCTTACCCTTGGTGAAGCCCAAACAAAGAATATATCCATTGATCCCGGTATACCATGTGCATGGAGCCTGCTTTAGCCCATAACGGGCCTTCTACAACATGCATACATGATACTTTCTCCCATGCACCTCAAATCCTAGAGGTTTCTCAATATACACCTCCTCCTTAACCACATTGTTGAGGAAAGTAATTTTGACATCCATATGATGTATCCTCCACCTAATATTTGATGTAATGGACATAACTACTCTAACATATCCATATCTTGAAATAGGTGTGAATGTATCCTCGTAATCCACTCCCTCCTACTAGGAGAACCCTCTCACCATGATCCTCACTTTGTACTTCTCGAAACTGCCATCAGCTACATATTTGATCTTATAGATCCTTCGAGAAGGGACCACAAACTTTTACTCCAATATCATCATTATGTCTCATAAATCGTTCCTTGTGATGGAGCTATACTCCTCCACCATGGCATCCCTCTAAACCTACTCATCTGTAGCATCCTCAAAAGTGTAAGGCCCATACTCACTAATGTTGCTCAATAATTCCAAATAACTAGAAAAATTTATCGGTGCTCTGCTCTTCCTTAAGGTGCTACTAGGATCCTCCACGTGCTCCTCAGCATCACTCAAGGTCTATTCAACCCATCTCAGCCTCCTCCTGGTAGAGATCGAAGGAATATCTAACACATCCTCCACATCTATGGATTCTTTCCCTCCTACGAGTGTTGTTACTCCTTGTTCAGCATTAGAAGCTTCTTGCTCTCAGTGCGCTACCCTTGTTGGTTATTTCTCATGAGACCTCCTCAGTTTCCTTCCCTTATCACATTTGAAATCCCAACCTAGAATATCTTTCCTCTATCCTAGAATGTAGACTCAGTAGGCCTTTGATACCTCACTGTAGCCCACAAATATGACTCTTTCTAACAAGGGTTCCATTTCTTAGTCTTCTTCTCCATGGGAACATGGATATGGAATGGACTACCAAAGATGCACAAATGTCTCACATCTAGTTTCACTCCTATAAACATCTCCTCAAGATTCACATCCTCGAATATCAAGTGAGTACTCATGTTCTACACATATACACTTATATTACAAGCCTATGCCCATGAACACATAGGCAAACCATAATCATAGATAATTTTCCTTGTTGCCTCCATAATGGTCTTGTTCCTCCTCTCAGAAACCTCATTCTACTAAGGGTTGTAAGGTACCGAAAACTCCTTCTTAATCCTTGTTTCCATGAAAAAATCTTGGAACTCATTGGTGTTATACCTGCCCCCACTATCTAATCTTATCACCTTAATATTCTTCCTGGTTTAGTTCTCCACAAGAGCCTTGAACTCCTGAAATCGATTGAATACCTTAGCCTTAGTCTTTAGGAAATATATCCAAAATTTTCTAGTAGACTCGTTTATGAATGTTGTAAAGTAAAAAGACCATGTGATCGATGTCATGAAATAGGACCACAAATGTCTAAGTGCACAAAGTCTAGCATTCGCTTAGACCTGGTCTCACTATGAGGATACACATCCTTGGCTTGATTTCCACGTGCACACACTTTACACACTCCATCCTGCTCCACTCTGATCTCTGGAAAACCTGTAACCGGTGATTTAATTGAGTTTAAATTATTGCATAAATTATCGACCACTGCTTGTAAACTAGTGAAGTGTATGTGCACGAGTTGTGCTAGGATTCTTTATTATGTGAGTAAATTTTCAAATTGAATTAGAATGTTTTCATGATTATGTTTTATCTAAGAAACTGTCACTCTTGCAAGAAAGGAAAAGATTGCACTACCATAAATAAAACTAAATTAAAGTGCAGAAGTAAATAGAAAAATCAAATCCAAATTATCTTTATGTTTGCAAAAAACAAAACTAATTTAAAATTGCAGAAATAAAATATCACACCAACACAATTAAATCTACTTCTCACTGACATAAATGAAACTAATCTTAAGTACATAAATAAAATATCACACTATCAAATATGAATCAAATTTGTAAAGCCTTGGAAGGATTATACTCCTAATTGCAATTAAATTATTCTACTCTTCAAAATTTACATGTGCACAATATATACCTTTTTTATTTATTTCCTTCATCCTTCACACAACAAAATGATTAAATCTATAAAACAAATCTTTAGTAAACTCTGTCTCAAACTATATTCTCACTTTCATAAGCACTCGTTGTAAATCAAAACTAAAAGATTACCTGAGATAAACTAATGCTACAAAATTTTAAGATATAAAATTGAAATACTAACTAAAAATAAAATAAGAACTTACAGCTCCGAGGGGACCCTCCAGTGGGTTGTAGGTAAGCAATGATCAATCATAGATTAAACACACATTAATGTAATGCATAGAGGAATAATCAAAATTTCTTTTATAAATGCAAATATTTTTTTCAAAATAATAATCGGTCTATCATCATTGTGTCGAGAGGTAGGTTTTATAACCTCCTTCAATAAATTGTTTAGAGATTTTTACACCTATCCTACTTAACTAAAATTCTAAAGAGAACATAATATATTATGAAATAGTGATTCCTCATTATTTGCTATCAGGCAAGCAATCGAGAGGCAAAATATCAACTTCATCCTTATCATCGATCTTCTCACTCGTCTGATTCATCTTTGGCTCCTTTTCTGTTGGGTTGAGTTCTACGTTGAGATTCTCATAAGGTACCCTTATCATCGTGCTGGATCATGAAGAAAGGTGGATATCGTTATGCCGGTTGTCAACTACCTATCCATACATTTCTCTCCTCAACTGGGGTTTCGGAACCTACATATTCTTCAAGTAAGTTGCAGAAACGATCATTAGTTGCAGGTTGATGTAATTTAGTAGCTTATGCAAATATCAAATCAAATAAAAAGAAAAACAATGAAACTATGAATAAAATATGATTAGGTGCCTTCTTTTTCCAATAACCTTGCAAGATGACACCTTATTGGGATGAGTTTTGGGGAAGGTGTCAAAAAGGAACAATTTTGGTCTTCAACATTCCCCCACACAGAAGATATTGCATGTCCTCATGCACAAAATTTCAAAATGTGTGACCCACTTTGTCACTGAGTTACCTGTAAATCATGAGAAATAACATCTAAGTTAGTATTCTCTGTTTTTATGATTTTGCTTCTAGTTGCCATCCTTGGTTTCTTCATTAAAATAATGTATTGCAAACCCCTGATTTTACTTTTGAGAAGTTTATTTTTAGCTTTTAACTTCTTGTTTTTCCTGTACCAGTGGAAAATATGTAAGAGAATATTATCATTTGTGAGTCCTTTGAATGTCATTGTGTACTCTCATTGCTTCATGTTCTTGCTTCATAAACTTGTTTAACACTTTTAATTCATAAATTTCCTGTTTAACATTTTCAATTTCGGATTCTTCTGGAGGGCTGAAATGAATCTCTTCACTTAGAATTTCTTCTTGATTTAAAGATAAATTGACAGTTTTTCATTGTGCTTTATGTTTGAGAGATTCTATATAGTCATATATTTCATGTTAAACAAGGTCAATTTTTGGTGTCTTCCTTGTTTGACTTGCAATTGGTGATGGTATTTTCTCTGCTTCTTCTTCTTCTAAATCAACAAAACCCGGAGACTATTTAATGGCCGATTTCATAAGTCATGCACTTGTTCTTGATGGTTTCTCAGTAGTGAGAACTCTCGCTTTTTTTTGTTACTTTTGTTTTGCATTGATCCTTCCTTTGATGGACCTTCATGTTTACCAATAGATTACGTCTTTTTAAGACTCTCTAAAACACTTGCAAGAGGGATTTCATCATCATAATCATTTTGCGTGTGCTCATCTTGTGGAATTTCTTATTCAAGTGTTTCATTTTAAAGCTTAGGGTATGAGGGAAGTTTTTAGTGGCTTCTTCTTATCTTATAACCGAACTCATCTTGCTCAGCTTCCTTAAAGTGATTTCGAACCAGAAAATCTGCCCAGTTATCCCCTTTACTCTTCAAATTGGCTTCAATTAAGATTTTTACTAACCCGTGATGATACAGGGCATTGTCAATAGACTAAGTTTTTCTTTTGATATTAGCGGCCATTTTTCTTAAACTAGAAAGAAGGAAATATGAAAAATTGATTTCGTTTCCATCAATAAAATGCATCATCAACCCATCATGGTAAAATAACATATTTCCAAACCTACCCTCACAAGTTATGAACTTCTAAATGATTAACAAACATTTTCTCCATTTACTTTTTAAAGTTGTTACTGAAATTCCCTTTTTAAAAATGGAAAAGTCCGTACCTGGGTTTTTTAGGAAGATTTCCCAATATTTCTCTTTGATTTTGTGGTTTTTAAACCAAATTTTCCTGTTTCTTGGCAATCCTATAGCTTCTTCCATGAATTACTCTGTCAATACTAGCATGATATCTCCAATTTTTTCTTCTATCCCATCATATGCCCGAGAAAATCACTTTGTAACCTCCTTATTGTGCCCATCAAACCTTTCAAAGAACTGTAACCATCGTGCCTGCTGCAATTGTTGTTTCCCCTGTGGATAACCTTCAATAAACCTGACTCCATTGGGCTCAGAACGCACAATAACTCCCATGGTGAGGAAGCTCCAATCTGTAATTTCCCTTTTGATAGGATTATGGAGTGTAGCAAGGACAGGAACGGAATTTAGATAGTAGATGAGGGGTTTCCAGAAAAGAATAATGAAACAAAGCTGAAGGAAGTGGGATATAATGTGAAGGATATGGGATGGTGTATGGGAGAAATGGGATATATATGGATAGAGGTGAATTAATTTAAACAATAGCAAGGTTTTAATGTCATTCACATTTCGTGATGATTATCAAAAATTTATGCATTGAATGGAAAAAAAACCAATATTGTGTCATGACAAAGGTAATCATTACATAATATGGTGGAGACAATGGTTATAATCATCTACTTATGTCATAACTCAATGTTTTCCCTTAATAATTTAACTAATATTTACATACCTTTCATTCTGCCTTACTAATTTACTCTTTTTGTAGGTTTTTCAGGTTGCTTTAGTTGTGATACCATTGAGGTTGCTTTGACCATGATCTTCATTTTCTTTGCTTCTAATTTGTCAATTCGGTTATGGAATAACATGAGAGCTGCACATTATTGACAATTGTGCAGTTGTCTCATTTCTACAAAGAGGAATAAAAGAAATGGGACAAGAATAGAGTAATTAAAAGCAAATATAGGCTTCCAAGAATTCTTGGTTTTCAACTTATATTTTCTATATAAACATGCCAACAATGTTGGTTTTCATGTTTATACACTTATTATTATTATTATTATTGTTTATATTTACTTTTTTTTTTTTTGGAAAATAAAGTAGAAGGCTAAGTTGGAGAGGAAGAAGAATCTTCCTTGAACAACTTGTTGCCTTGGTTTGGGCTGACCCAGGTTCAATCTATACTGCGCACCAACAAAACCCTCAATCACTAGTCCATTCGGCTACGACCTGCAAGCATACCACAGTCTCACCCAAAGTGACTATGGGAAGATGCAGAACTAGGTTACTACAGCCTTGAAGGATTAGGAGATGTGGTATAATTATTTTATCTTATTCTTATTTCTTATAAAAAACTTTGTTGTATTAAATTAATCATTTAAACATGCCATATAAAACCATCATTGTGCTGAAGTAAAATGCAACTATAATAACTACTACTCTACAACAGATAATAAGCAAATATACACATCAACACATCAAATTATTGTGGTTCACCCCAATGTAGGCCTACGTCCACAAGAACTATTGCTTAATATAATAGATCTTTGAACAACAAACAGTTCCTGACCTACACACTGAGTTGCAGGATGTCTGCGCACTCAGTTGTAGACTCAAGCCTCTGTGCATTTTCCTTCACTACCAAAATTATAGATCATAACAATTTTCCCACAACATTGATCTGGATCTAATTCAAAATGATTCTCTACTTATTATTTTACCCTATATGTACTATTACATTGAAGGGTTATATCATCAAAATACCATGGATTCCCTAAAACAAGAAACTATGGTCCCAAAATCATTGATCCTTTAAAAAATCACGCACTTTTACAAAAGGGAGGGGCTTCGACACACCCCAAATCCCTTACAACATCGCACGGTATATTCAAAATTCTCCTCTACGCGATCAACTTCTCGCTCTACTCCATGCTCCACTACGTGGTCCACTTTGCGCTCTACCCCTCAAAATGCGAAGTCTTTGCCAAATCTAGACCAAATTTGGTTGCACCCAATAGGCCCCCAACACTCATATGTGACTCATCCCAAGTCACTCAGTTGATTTTCCTTTGATCTTCAAATAATGTTGTTGTAGGCACTGTTGAACTGCTACAAAAATTTTGTGACCTGCTTCTCTTCGTTGTGCACTTCCTTCAGCAGTGCTTTTGTCGCAAGTTCTATAGCCTTCTGCAGCATTATTGTCTCTCTCTGTCAAAGCTCTTGAAGCTTCTCATCTACTGCTTGGGATAGTTGGAGAGCCTCATCCTGTCATGGCTAAGTTATCTCTTTCAAATTCTACTCTTCCTTCCTCAACTCCTTTACCTTCTTCTGGAGTGCACTTCCCTCATTGATCTTTACAAGATTTTGTGAGATTGGTAAAGTCCTCGTAGTTGTATGAATCTCTTCCAGTTGATGTTGCTTCTTCTGAATATCCTCTTGAAGTTTTAGAGCATTTGGATATTCCTACGAAGTCCAAATCTGTAAGCTCTCATCCAATAGCTTCCCATAATCAGCCACTACTGCAGAGATGTCAACCATTATAGCCTTTTGGTCAGCCTCCCTCTGCTCTTGCACTTCTTGTGGTGTGGTTGGTTGTAGCTTCATTTATAGCTTGTTGATCTTCATCTCATATGTAAATTGCGCTTTTGCAATCTTATCCTTGTATATTTTTATTGTAAGGTTGAGCTTCGCAACCTTGTCCTCCACTAGTTCCTCTTCTCATGCCTCATTGTCTGTAATCTCACGGCATGTTGCTTCGATGACCTCCTTCAGTTTCTGTTGCTATTGTAATGCCTGATCCCTTTCCTAGATCACCTGGTTGAGCTTCCACTGCAGCAAATCTCGCTCTCTCTCTACCTGAATGTTTAACTATGAATTGTGTTGTTCGTGTAGCTTCATCTTATCTATGATATCTAGATGCAGCTTGTGTAATCTCTCAAATGGTACTATTGTGATGTTAATGTTCACATAACTCCATTATTTGGTCTATTGTTGTACCTCAGTAGAGTCAAACTGTAGGGCTCCAACAGGTATCAGTGTTATCCGTGTTGCAAGTGTAGGCTCTATTATTCTTCCCTCTCCAAGATTCTTTGTTGCTTGCACTGGTTTTCTGACTATTTGTGCCAATGTATTTAGTTCTTCAATGTGCTCCTCAACACCTATAAGAAGTGCATCGTAGAAATCCTCTAACTTGTTCCATGATTCTGTCATTGCTTCCTAATTCTATCCTCAATCTAATCCAAGTCCCCATCAGTGAGGACCAATGGCGTTAGGTCCATTACCTTATCTACCTTCTGCTTATTTTTGCTTCTCGTGGCATCTTTGATGCCTACCTTCCTCTTCTCTACAACATCTTGGTTTGTCTCTATCTTTTCAGATTCTTTATTCTTCTCATCACCTTCAAGAGGATCCTGGTGACCCTCGTCGTATTTCTCCTCTTGTTCTGATTCTTTCTGATCCTTGTCCTTTCCACTCGCTTCCTCGAACTACATCATGTCCTCCTCTATCAAACTATCCTTTGTCTATGTCTCCAATGCAGTCATCCACTCCGCAAGCCACTATTGTATCTGTGCTAGGAGATCATCTTTTGTCACTAAATATGGCAGGGGATGCCATTTCTTCCTTGTGTCCTTGCGAGCCTGTATGTAAATTCTATGGAAGTCAACCTTAAACTTTGCGAGAGAGTTATACTACTTGTATAAGTTGGCTGAAAGGTGAGGGTGTTGGTTCACCAACATGTGTAAGTCCATATGATATAAAACAAAAAGAATTATGTTATCATGTGCTCGCACTAGTTTAGTGGTATACCACAACGAGGCATATCCTGCAACTTCACAAACATCCGAGGGTACCAAAGGGAACTGTGAATCTTCTGGCTCTCTCCATGTAAGCATCGCAATTATCAAAATTAACCATGTGTAATTAAATGGAGTACCTTTCTCCTGAGCCTCGCAGCAATCATCTAGAAATTCTTGGCATAGATATGCGACCCAATTGTATTGAACCCCATTAGTGCATTATGCAGCGAATGAAACCATTAGTGTAGGGACTTCATTAGCCCGACACTTCCTCATGATTTTTCCAGCCAATATGTGTGTTGCGAAGCGAACTCCTTGGTCATTGATCGAGTTGATATCATAACCTCACTTCCCTTTTATCATTCCAAACTTATTCTTCATGTTTTCTGCTATGGCTATGTCCTGATCTTTCCCAAAAAACTCCTCTACGGGGTTCAACCCTTGATGAGGCGGCCTTTTGATTATCCATATTATCATTGGGTTAATAGGAATCCTCTTCTGCATCCACAAGCATCCATCGTGCACCAGCATGAGCAGTTGTCTCACACAAGTTGTGCTTCCTGGACTTCTATCGAAGTGCGATACATTCAACATATTCATCAAACCCAACTGTGCCAATCCAATCACCCACTGTTGCGGTTCTAACCTTGTCACACCACTCTCAAGGTAGTGCACTTGTTTCAAGTATCTATCTGGTTTGAAATGTGAATATTTATCTATCTCATTGAAATCATAGTCCGTGAACTTCAGCTGCAGAATCTTCCTAAGGGTTTCTCCAGTTAATTGCAATGACTCTAACAATCAAGGTGTGAAGGTTCCAAACTTCACATACTTCAACTCTTTCATTGGTTTTGCATCTGGTTTTCTTGGTGGAATATATGGTGGGAGAGGCGATGGAAATGTTGCACCATATGTTTCCATTTTCCCTTGCTCTATTTCTTCCTCACTATCTCTCACTTGTCTGGGCTCTTTCTAAGACTCAATAGATCTATTTTATTATTTGTTCTTTGTTCTCTGCTCTTTGGTCATTTTATTTCGTGAGGATTTCCACTCTGTGCGTGATGATTCTATTACAGGTGGTGATGTTGGTGCAGGCATATCAGATGATGCTACTTCCATCACTCCAGCTAAGCCCTTCTCACTAAAATACAAACAAATTCTTTAGTCGTCAAGATATTCATGCAGAAATTTTTGCAACTTCTTCACAATAGCAGTATTCGAACTCTCAGGATAGAAAAGTGCCAAATCTAGGTGGGAAGCGGCTTTTTATAACAAATCTATATTTTGCACCCCATCATTAGCTCAGATTGTGTTCATTAATTTCATATCTATTGCTAGATCTGGTCAATTTGTCCTCATAAATGCATCTCTCCTCATGTTTTAACGACAACTTTCCTTTTTAACAGTCAAATTTTCTCAATGACCTTTGATGCATCCCATATTGTAGTGAGAAACCCTTGTTACATCGAGGCCCCTACAAACTTCGACATAATCCAAATTGTCATGAAATAACTTTCTACGTCGAAGCTCTTTCTGCAATGTCATTTATAGTCCAATACCCACTTTCAACTGCAGGTGGCACTAAGACTCTTCTCCTTTCTTTAGAGTGAAGTTGTAGGGGCAAGGTTGTCCTTGTACATATTCAACCTGCTACCATTTACTCTTCCTTGAACAAATTTTCCATTTAATTTTGCTAATTTAACTGCATCCCCATCAGTAATATTCTTGATAATGTATGGGCCCAACCAATGCATCTTGAATTTTCCTGGAAATTTTACGAAGTTACTGTCATAAAGGAGAACAAGGTCTCCTACCTGGAACTTCTTCTGCTTAATATGTCTATCATGCCAACCCTTTTCTCTTACTTTTTGTACCCGCTGATGAAATCCTGCTATAAATCTATCTTCTTACAAAGCAAGAAACTGCAACATTCCTTCCCCCATTATATTAGGATCTGCCATATCTTTAAACGCTGCAATTCTCAACCTAGGCATGATGTACTCCATGGGCATCACAACTTCTCGCCCATAAACTAACTTGAAGGGTGTTTGGCCTGTTAAGTTTTTACATGTAGTCTTATAAGCCCATAACATTGTTGTAATTGTAAGGTCACAATCATCTCTATTCGCATTGCATACCTTAGTAAGTGCATTATCCAAAATCTGATTAAAAGCTTCTACTGTTCCATTGGCCTAAGGATGATAAGGGGTACTCTTTTGATGATAAACTTGGAACTCCTTAGTCAATGCTTCAATAGTCTTATTTAGGAAGTGTGAACCTTGGTCCTTCATCAAAATCTTTGGACATCCAAATCTAGACAATTTGTACTCAAAAATAAACTTTGCAACAGTATCTGCACTGCAATCCCTTATTGGTTGTGCCTTGGCATATCTTGTCAAATAATTAGTCACTGTAATTATGTACCCGTTGTGGTAAAAACACAACCCCCGTCCTCCCCTCCCTCCCCATTTTTGACTTGTTCACCTCAAATAATGGGGACCATTTCTATAAAAAATTTGGCTAAACACCTTTTAGGATTTTTATTTAGTTGATTATCCTACGCTTTTGTTAATTTTTCATTTTCTTTGGATTCTTGTTTTGATTGCTTTGTTAAAAACGATTTTTTATAAGCTTCCCATTGATACTTGTTTCCCCTCATTTGGACAATTGGTTTGTAAGCGGCACTCTTTTGAAGTCTAATCATTTATGTCATCTGGGTTAAAAAATGCATAAAATGTACAATATTGCATTTTGTAAATAAATTAGTTCAATAATGCATTTATTTTAAATATTAACACCTTGTTAGTTTTTACTAACGTTTTTCATTTTTTACTTATACAACCAAATCATGAAGTAACGTGATTTTAATAATTTATTCCAATATTTCAAATAAATTACTAATCTCGAAAAATCATAATGTCAAAATGGTTGTAGATTATTTAATTTTATTTATTTTTAGAGTAGTTATAGTTTAAAAAGTTTCATAATTTAAATAAACCTCATTAAAATTAAACAATACAAAATTAAAATTGATATTTAATATTAAATTAATAATTAATTTAATTAATTAATTAAAATAATAATAATACAAATAAAATATGAATAAAATAAAAAATATAAAATAAAAATTATTCCGATCACATCGGGAATTTTGATCTCATCAGGACTTTGTGAATGCACACATTTCTTAAAACCCCGATAGCCCCCGATGCCGATTGCAAATACCTTCATGCCACCAATGCCGATTGTCAATCATAAAAAGTCATGAAACTAACTATATAAGTTTTGTTTCAAAAGCTTTATGCAACACTTATTCATTCGTCGAAAGGTAGGTTAGTTATGAATGAATGAAGTAAGGTAGGTTACTGTAGTTTAGTTTAGTTTAAAATATTTAATATTTAATTAATAAATTTTAAACTAATAAATATAATTAATTTATAAAATTTAATAATTTGATCAAATTTAAATTAAATATTATTAGATTTAGTATTGATTAGTTTATAAAATAGTTAATTATATTAATTAGTTAGATTAAGATTAATTAATAACAGCTCTTAATTAACTTAGTTCATAATTAACAATTACATTAGAATTAATTATTAAATAATTTGAATTCTAATTTAAGATTAATTTTTTAAAATTCTGATTTTTTTTAGCCGAGCAACAGAAATTCCAAAATTATGCTAGAACTAACTCATCTACTTTGGAAGCTCATAGATTGAGTTTTACTTGGTCAAATGAGGTCCAAGACGGCTCATTGGAAAGATAAAATTAAGGAGAACATTTCTAAGGAAGTTTCACTAACATATTTAGTCATTTATTGGGTCAAAAATTAAGCAGAAGATCAAGCTCCAAATTTATAAAACATAATCAATTTTCTAAGTTTTATTTTCTGCATTTTCATTTGTCCAAGCCTCTTCTCAATGCAGATTCATTTGTCAATGATATCCTTGGCCAATTAAACCATCCTAGGCATCAATAGAAAGCTGACATTTTATTTTCAATTATTTATTTAATTATACTTGATTGGATTTGTTTTAAATGTCATAAATGACATTTTGATTTTATTGTTGTATTTTAATTTATTTTGATTTCTTCTTGCAAGAAAACAATAGAAGAAATATGGAGAAAAATATCTTAATCAATGAGAATGCTCCAGCAATTAAAAGATTGGAATTTTAAGCAAATAAAATTGGATCGGGCAGATTTACCTTCAACAAACTTTCCTCTCAAAATATTTTTGCAAATATTATAAATAGCATATTGCAGAATGTAATAAAGGGTTGCTCTCTTCTGCAATTTTAGACTTCTAAAAGCACTTCTGTAATAGGAATTTAGAGTTGTAGGAAGGAGAAAAGAAAATTTCAGATCTGGGGATTATTGAGGATTTTTCCTTTGTATCTTGAATTATGTATGAGGGATAGAGTTTGCACTATTGTGGCTCTAGTTTTGAAAGCAGAAGTTCAATCAATGTAAAGGACTGTTGGAGACTAAGGTCAGAGAAATGGATGCAATAAATTGGTATTTCTAATACTATTGTTTCAAATATCAATTTCATTTTTATGATAACAAGAATGTGTCATTTTATTCATGTTTGTGCACTTTTATCAATATGGGTAATTTGTCTTAATATTGTTATTATGTAACTATGTTCTTATGGATTAAATTTTGATTTCTGAGTAATTACTTACTCAGAAATCTGCCTTATAAAATTGATTTATTAAATAGTAATATGTTGTGAACTATTTCTACATATTATTGTTTAATTATTAGATTTACTGATTTGATAATCAATATCATTTTTGTGAATTACTTCTTGGAATGTTGTTGGTTTATTATTTTAGTTAAAAAGTGTCAATAGAATGTGTTTGGTATCCATAATATCAGTTAATTGAACTACTTCATTAACTTGATATTCATTATAAAAAAAAAACATATTTAAATCCCAATACTTTAATTATCTTGCTCTTAGTTGAGTTAGATCTATATCTACCTAATTAAGATAGGATTAAGATTAGTTTATTTTAGCTTGCATCTTAGAATAAGCTTGCATTTAAAGTAATTTTTACATTCTTTTAAGTCCTCTTCTCAAAGAGACAAAATTTTAGTTGTGGCTTGGCTGAACCCAAATCAGCTTAAGGGTCATTCTCTTGCCTGATCAACAAGAAGAGGTGATCTGATATCCCTGTTTATTGGTAGTTAGAGATACATCATAAACCAATAGCGATAAGGAAAAGGTAACTGGACCTAGTTAAAGCAGTCGAAGCCACCACTCCAAACGGAAAAGGAGTTACTTTAAGGTCCGGACTGGGTGGTTATTCCCCAATGTTGATGCAGCGATTTTCGAGGCATCAACATTTCTGGCACTAGAAAGAGGGCATGAGAATTTTTTTCTATTGGAGCTTTTTCAATTTTAACATTTTATTTTAATTACGATGGCTTCTCTTAAAATTCCAATTTGGAGTTGTATCCTTGGATGTGCATCTTCCAATACTCCACCCGAAGTGATAAGACTCTTGTCTTAGGTAAAGTTCAATGGTAAGAGAAATTCTTCTGCTTTTAATCATGTCTTTAAATTTATTCAAAAAGTTTCAAATTATGATTTTCAAGGAATTGATGAAGGCATTTTATGCAGAATTTTTACTCTCACATTTGCGGCAAAAGCCAAAAACCGGTGTAGAACTCTTTCGGTTGCCCCAATTCACAACTGGGATCAATTTTTTACAATTTTCATTTGTAAATTTGATGGCTATGATTATGATCAAGTATGTGATGAAATTGAATATCTACGAAAAGAAAATGGTTCTGTTAGAGATTTTAATATTCGATTTCATTTGAATTGTTTGAGATTTAAAGTCGAAGATAAACCTACGAAAGAGGAATCACTACACTGGTTTGAACATATTTGTTCTCTTCCTCCCATTCCCAATCCATATGAAATTAGTTCAAACTTTGTCTCATCCCCTTTCAATATAAATGAGAATCCCAATTTGAATGTGCAAGTAAATTGTGATGAAGTGGTTTCACAAAGCTTGGAAAATATTTCTATTCAAATGCAAGAAGACAACAATAGAAATTTTGGGGAAAGAGCTACCTTGGAATCTAAAAGCTACTATGCAGTGAATTCAGAAAATCAAATCGCAAATCAACAAGTGCAAGCAGCAATCAAAGTAAATAACATAATGCAAACTGCTGTACAAATTTCTGAATTTTTCCATGATGAGCAAATGTTGAAATCAGAGCAGCAAAGTAGCCTTTTTCAAAAAAAGATGAGTACACAAAGGAATGATTTAGAATCTGAAATTTATAATCATCATAATGTACAAGAGTTCTCAAACAAAGACATTTTTAATTGCATTATTTCATATTCACATTTTTCTCTTTATCCTGATATTTTTAATGATGGTAATTTTTCCCCTCATGGTATTAATGATATTTCATAAAATACAGAGGCTAATTTAAAGGAATTACTAATAAATTTTTATCAAGATAAAGAAACAATTATTGATAATTTTTTTGTCATTATTGAACATGAATTTTTTATTCCTCCTTGTTTTAATATATTGGATGAGATCGAAGGTAATTCTAGAGAATATTGTGAAATCGTTTATGACAATTACTCTAACATTGAGGATGTTGATTACTATCCTCATGAGAAAATTCAAACAACATCTGAGAATGAAGGACATTTCAATTTAGAAATTTTTCCAACTAATACTCATTCTAAAGCAACAAATTATCTTCAGGATTTCCCTATTCAAAAAAGCATTCCAATGTATGATTCTTATCATAATCAAGCTCTGATTCCTACTCATAATCATAATTCGTTTTCTGATTCACAAGTTGGAATCAGAAATTACTCAAATTTCATAATTCTAGCCAATCCTTGTGAAAAAAGAATTATTTCAAAATGATCCCAATTGTGTTGTAACATTAGTTGTAACAATAGTGATTTCATTTTATTTTTGTTTCCTCATTTCTTTTGTTTAAAATCAGATTTTATTTCTAATTTTATTTTTCACATTTTTTATACTTTACGCTGGCATATTAAGCACTTTACTATCAAACATTCAATTGATGCGTTAACATGTTGGAAAATTAAAGTTTCATATTATAATCATGAGCATCAAAAGCTATTAATATTTCAATTTCAATCAATGCTAATGTTTCATCAAAAGCTTCTATCTTCTCAAAGGCAATGTCAACAAGAGAATATATTTTTACAATCTGGCCAGCAGCTTAATTCAGTTAATAATCTTTCATTATATTTGACAGATTTCCATCCATTTTTCATTAGCTTATTCAAAAACTGGTTGGAAATTTTTCCTTCAAAGAATATTGTTAATAATTTAACATTTGTACATAACAATAACAATTTTTTCAGACCTTTCAATCTAAAAGTTCATATCCACAATCTGGCCTTTCATCTCTTCTTTTGAACATTTCCCAATTATTAATAGAAATCCACCCAGATTTCTATGATCCAATTGGTATTCAATTGGAAAGGAAATTTCAAGAGAATGTGATTTTAATTAAGTTACTAACAATAACTGTGCATTCTACTTACAAATTTAATTTCCATAGTTTAGTTAGATTTGTATTTTTATTACTAACATTTGAACTGTACATACATGCAAGAATTAAAATCAAAAAATGATTACATTGGAAATATGAGTATACCTAGTCATTTTCATGTATATGGTTAGAATAGGGGTAGAATTAATTTTGTTTGTTTGTTTTATGTAGTTAATTTGTTTTCAACAATTTTGTAGATAAAAAATAAAACAAAGCAATCAGCGCTTCTCATACATGTTCAGGGAAATATTTCCCTCTAATCAGAAAATTTCTAATTCTTACTTTCCATTTTTTAAATCAAAAAATTCTTACAGCGATACCTCTACCCATGAATATATCTATTCCTATTTCAAATAATGTCTTGACAGAATTTAATTGAGTAGGCACCTGGCACACATCTAAATCAATGTTGATATTCTTCCAAAATTGGTGACTTTATCCCATTCTAATCTTTAGTTGCAATATGCATCATATTTAATCACTAAAGGCATTATTGAATAGTCACGATAACAATACAGATTCTTCTCAAATTATTCAGAATGAGCAAAGGTGATAAATTGTTGTTTCAATTCAAAAGGGAACCATATTTTCATATTTATTTCTGGTGAATGTTATGAGTTTCAGATTTCCTTAACATGAATAAACATATTTTATTTAGGCTAATTGCACACTCCAATTTAGAATAAATGATGAGATGATTTTGAACAAAGTCAGAATTTTTATGAATCCAAAGAAGGATTTGAAGATTCATGAGATAAAATCTACAGACAATTTCCTTCCAGATACGCATTTACAAGTTCATTCTCATCTATTATTAGTTTCCCTTTTCCTTAGTTTATTTTTTATTCGTGTTCTGTTTTATTTGCAGATTTTCATTTTTTTTCAAAACTTGAAGTAATCAGCAAACCCATTTCAAATTCGCAACAAGTTCAGGGAAATTTTATTTGTGATTCATTACAATTCGAGCATTCTTTAACTTTTCTTTCATTCATTAGAAAACCCAATTGAAATTTAAAACAGTATCATAAGATTCATGTCTGAAATGTTTCAACTTGATTTTCATATTGCTGATACTACGGTGAATACATATTCGCAATACTACCATCCCGCTCATCTTCGTCAATAATTTCCTTCTAATATCACATCATCCACTTCACAACCATTTGTAGCGAAATATTTCATCGGAAGTAGCTTTTAGTATTTTTTATAACAAGTTGTTCATAAAATATCTCCGATGTACTACCTCACTCATATGTCAAATCGCATTTCGCATATCAAAGGTTTGCAGTTGAATATACTTCCATCATCATGAATCGCTGATCTCCGATAAACGACTTTACTGATATTGCGATGACCACATAATTCCGGACCCAATATGAAATTCAAATCAAGTTTATAAAATATCGCGTCCATTCAATCGCAATAAAAGTAAGGGCATAATTTTAAAGGGTCGATGTCTTGGATCCAATATGTTATTAAATTTTCATCATAAAGTTATCAGGTCCACTCTTCATCACATATCGGCGTTTAAAGAATTGTTACCTCATGTGCTTAAGATTTTCGATCGTCGATTAGCCACGTCATCCATCGCATCACCGATATCGCAATCGCTTCATCGCATTTTTATTTATGCTCACATCTCCTCTCCGAATCTGCGATGTGTGATGTGGGAAGCACAATATAGATATTACCCAATCCCCAATATAATATTTCTTCAATGATGCGATCGCTCCATCTCATTGCACATTTTCTCATCACATGTTTTCATATCGGCAATTTGCCATTGCGACCTATGATGCGATAGCTTCCAATGCATGCCTCTAAGCCATTAACATTTAATCGATATATGGCATAGCAACAAAGGTGAAGTCTTGTAGATTAAACTTGAAACATGGTGAAGAAACATGTGATGTGAATCATCTGATACAGTGATGTGTTATTTTAAAAGCGAACATGGATAACCACTATGGTAAAAAAGTAGTTAAAGACCAATTTGCAACATATTTAAATCATTTCTATTTCTCATATATTTCAGTTTTAAATATATAATTCCATAATTAAATATGGAATTCAAGACCTCTCTATTTTCATATCTAAATTTTATTATCTTGGATTTGGTCTTGATTCTGGACAATTTATAAAACCATGGAGTTTATATGAAACTTATAATATTTTGAGAAACAGTCATTACTACAAATTCTCATTCTCATTTCTGATGCATTTGTTTTCCATTGAACACTAAGCATTCCATTTTTACATTTTACTACTTGCTTTAGTTTAAATAAAATAAATAATGATTTTGGGTTATAGGATTTTGGTTAGTTTGACTTCTTCATGTTTTTAATGTTAACTAAAAGAAGAAGTCAGTTAGTATTGGAGAAATTGATACCTTTCAGGTGAAATCAAATGCAATTATCCGATGGTAAGATCCATGTGCGCACTTTCATTAATTTCCATTTCATTACTTTAGTTTTGTTTTTAAAGTATGTTGATATAAAAAAATATGTTTTGCAGTTCTCCATTTGAAGATTTCAATCCTCTGCCAGATCATATTTTCAAAGTCCTAGACTCTTATCCTGGCTTTATTTCAATAAGCAGCAATAATCTTCGTCGAAACAGCTACAGCAGGAAGTTTTTGAACCTTTAGTTTGTTTCTTTAAGCATTCCTTTTATTAGAAAATTATTAAAATGATGCTTTGAAACAAGAAGATTGATATTAGACAAAAAGTTTTCATTATGGTTGAATTTTATCGTCACTACTATCCAAAAAGCCTAAAACACTTACAACCCTACAAGGTATGATTTTTCTAAATCTCGACATAAGAAGGAATGATTACACGATTATTTTCTTTTCTATCATATTGTTGAGACATTGGTATAACCATTCTTGTTAGAGTTTGTATTTCAAAACTTGGATTTTTCTTTCCATTTTTAAAATTTCTTCATTTTTATTTTTGTTTGTTGATTTCTTTTCTCACTTTGACTTAAGAATTCTTTTTCTTTGGTTTTCAGTTTTGATTTTGGTTACTTTGCCATGATTTATATGGAAGGCCTTCTTGTTACTTAACCATGGTTAGCATACATAAGGAAAAATTGTTAATAGTCTACTATTAACTTTTTCTTAAATCTCTTAATAAAATTTGTTTTTCTTATTATAAAGGTAGACATACTTAAGGAAGAGATTACCAATTTAGAGAAGTTGACAAAGTATCATAAATCTAAAAAAATTATTTTCATCAAAATTGTAATCATTTTGAGATTTCAATATTTTATTAAAAATTTTCAAAGTTTTATTATCAGTAAAAAAAAGTTATTTTTAACCAAGTAAAAACACTTTACAGCAAAGCACCTTTCAACTCTGAAATTGTTATTCTTAACTCTTAAGGAGTCAAAGATTCTCCCTGTCCCAAAGAGTCTTATTTTTTCTAGAGTGTAATCCAAAAATATATTTAAACTTAAAAGATAAGAGGTCTCATCATGAGCCTACTTACCATGATCATAGGGGAAAAATAGGCTGACATTACCAACACTGCTAAACAAACCAGGGTAATGGTTTGTGATTGCAAACAACTATAAGACAAGGGGTCTCCTCACGAGCCAGCTTGTTTAGTCCAATTATAACCAGTGAATGGCATTGTCAACTATATGGCTACCAAACCAGGACAATGGCTTTTAAGAACTAAAAAAAAAACAACATATATAAATGGATTTATCTCTAGGTTAGTAATTCCTAAAGAGATAGGATTCTGAATCATTGATGATTAAAAGGTAACCCTGTCGAGACTATAGATGTTCGTTGGTAGCGGTGGCTCTACTTGTGACAAATGAGTATATTTTAAAAGCTAAGTTGTAAAGTGACCCCTACTTTATCTCTACAACCAATTAATGACTGATATAGAGTTTTGAAATATTTTAATTTATGATAAATTTTGAGAAAATTCACTGTTAGATGATTCTTGTTTTTATTCAAACTAACGAGCCTAGTCAAGCAATCCAAAAATAATTTTTTCTTCTTTAATTATTTTTACTTTAATTTTAGGAAAATCTCGTTCATATCAAACAGAGATCACTGGTTATTCTCCCATGTGTCGCCATTGTTGTGGTAAAAACACAACCCCCCATTTTTGACTTGTTCACCTCAAATAATGGGGACCCTTTCTATAAAAAAAATGGCGAAACACTTTTTAGGATATTTATTTAATTGATTATCCTACACTTTTGTTAATTTTTCATTTTCTTTGGATTCTTGTTTTGATTGCTTTTTTAAAATCGATTTTTTATAAGCTTCCCATTGATACATGTTTCACCTCATTTGGACAACTCGTTTGTAAGTGGCACTCCTTTGAAGTCTAATCATTTATGTCATCTGGGTTAAAAAATCATAAAATGTACAATATTGCATTTTGTAAATAAATTAGTTCAATAATGCATTTATTTTAAATATTAACACCTAGTTAGTTCTTACTAACATTTTTCATTTGTTACTTATACAGCCAAAACATGAAACAATTTTAGTAATTTACTCCAATACTTCAAATAAATTACTAATGTCAAAAAATCATAATGTCAAAGTTGTTGTAATTTATTTATTTTTATTTATATTCAAAATGGTTGTAGTTTAGAAAGTTTCATAATTTAAATAAACCTCACTAAAAAAAACAGTACAAAATGAAAATTGATATTTAATATTAAATTTTAAATTAATTAATATATAATTAATTTAATTAAAAGAAAATTTAATACATAAAATATGAATATATAAAAAAATACATAATAAAAATTCTTTCGATTGCATCGGGACTTTTTGAATGCACACATCTCTTAAAACTTGGTAGTCACCCTGACGCTGATTGCCGATTAAAACCAAAGGCAAAATGGGCAAAGACATGAAACCAATTTTATTATAGGCTTGAGTTAAGTTTCCTCACACACATACAAATAATGAGTTAATAGGACGTGTAGGTTAATTTATTATTAAAAAAAAATAAATATTAAAATAATAATTTTAAATATTAATAAATTAATTAATAAGTAACATATAATTAAGTTAACAAATTAAAAATCATTATTTTGGATTAAGGTGCGTAAGCACATCGATTGCCCTGCCCCGGAGGACAAAGCGCTCCACACCTTATTTAACTTATTAGAGGGGGCCGGCCCTCTCCCCCCGAGGGTCGAAGATAAAGTCCCTATAATGGACAATGAATAGATAAGAGCAAGTTTAGCGGTACAACAAACCAACACCCAATTGCCTCCAAGGAAATGGATAGTTCCTCTACCAGTTTGAAAGTTTCAGAATTGAGTCAACAGGTTGAAGTTTGGAGCCTACAGTATCTTACGCTCATGTATCAGTCCCAGAATATTATGCCTCTTCCTCAGCCCCAGTATCATACGCTTCTGAATCTACCCCTAGTAGCTTACGCTGCAGAATCTACCTCCATTAGCTTACGCTTCAGAATCTTCCCCCAAGCGCCTACGCTTCTTAATAT